>CM059332.1:4273262-4455914 GCA_030340685.1 Protosalanx chinensis | reverse complement strand
GAGAGAGAAGGAGGGGGAGAGAGAGAGAGAGAGAGGGAAGGAGGGAGGGAGGGAGGGAGGGAGGAAGGAGGGAGGGAGGAGGAGGGAGAGAGGGAGGGAGAGAGAGAGAGGGAGAGGGAGGGAGAGAGAGGATAAGGAGAAAGGGACAGGAAGAGCGAGAGAGAGAGAGGGAGATGGAGAGAGACAGAGAGAGAGAGAGAGCGGGGAGGGCGAGCAGGAGGGAGAGAGAAAGAGATACTCACGTAGCGCTGAGGTCAGTTAACAATGGATGTTCAACACCGGGTGTGCCCCTCTGGGCTCTAATCCATCCCCTCTACGAGAAGTTCTGTTCTTCAGGAGAAAGTTTGGGGAGCGTGAGGAAGCGTGTGAACTAGTTTGAAACATGTTGCTGCCCTCTCCTCCTTCCTCAACGTCCTCGCTCTGCTGACCTCAGCGATACACTGCACCTCACCTCTACTGTATCTGAGTGTGGGTGTTTTTGTTATATATGTCTGAAGGATTCTGACCGTTGTTTTGTGATGCAAATCTGGTGCGAGAGCAACTTTTAGTTTGTCCAGATGCCCTGACCTTTTGGCCGAGGAGACTGTATCCTGTTTATTCTGTTTATCTCCTCATTTAGAGAGGGGGGATAGTGGAGGATTTTGGGACATATGGCCGGGAGTATATTGTTTCTGTCACTGACTAGAGTTAGCCAATCACAGAGACCGCTACATTGATGGATTGACCATCTAAAAGACAATTTGTTCTACGTTCACATAAGGCTGAGTATATGTGATGTTGTTGTGAGTGGTCACAGAACGTGCTATTAATTGTAAGAATGCCGCAAATGAATCAACTGAGATGTCATCTGGACTAATTCAGCATCCAGTGTCATTGGAAGCTCCATCAAAGGGGGGGGGGGGGGGGGGGGGGGGGGGGGACAGAAGAGAGCGGTGCAGGGGACAACTTCTAAAACATCCCGTGGAGTTCCCATAGCCAGGGTACACTGTTCTCCCTTCCCCTCTCTCTCCCTCCCTCCCATCTCCCCCTCTCTACCTCCCTCTCTCTGAAGCCATTGAGCCCAGCTTGCAATCACGTCTCTTCACTCCGTTTCCCCCTGTTACCCCTGAGAGAGGGGAAGGAACAGAAAAAGGGAGGGAGGGAGATGGAGGGAATGAGAGAGAGCGAGAGCGAGAGAGAGAGAGAGAGAGAGAGAGAGAGAGAGAGAGAGTGTGTGCGTGTGTGTGTGTGCCTGCAGACGCAGGGGGTCACAGGGATAAAGGTGTCCTCCTCTTCATCTGGAAAGCTGCTGTGTTCTCTCTACCAGACGAAAGCCAGCGGGAATCCCATACACACACACACACTCGCACACGCACACAGATACACTGACTCTCTCTCTCTCACACACAAACACGCACACACATCCAGACACACTTGCAGGAGACACACAGCCTCACAGCCTCAAACACACATGCAGCCTCTCTCCCCCTCTCCAGAGTCGAGGCGTTGTCACAGAAAAAAAAAACGGTTCTATGTTCCATTATCATCCTCTGCTTCCATTCACTGGAAACGCAAGTCTGAGGAGGATTCACTCGCTGCTGCGTGTGTGATGTGTGCAAGCGTTTTGCGGGAAAGTTGTGCGCGTGCAGTTTCCGTGGAGTTAATGTGTGCATTTGGATGTTCTGTGCGTTGTGTCTATGTGGAGTTCCAGCGTGTGTCGATGTTGTGTTTGCGTGTGTGGAGTTCATGTGGGTTTGTTCTTGCGTGAATGTGCGCGCGCGTGTCGTAGCTGTGTGTGTGTGAGACGTTCACCGCGGATGTGTTATTGTGTGGGATATTGTGTGTGTGTACGGGAGGGTATCGGAGCAGCAAATTAAAGCTGGCCTCTTTCACTTCGCTTGTCCATCACGAGGGAGGGATTAAGAAAACCTGAACGATTTCAAAACACCTCAAAAACGAGCCCCCCACACCCGCCCACACACGGCCCAGAAACACACACGCCCACACACCGCCCAGAAACGCACCCGCCCACACACCGCCCAGAAACACACACCCAAACACTCAAATCACCACCCAAATACTATTAACATCCAATTGATGCTAAATTAATGACGCTCCCATTGAATGCCCATTCAACAGGGCCTCGGGTGAGAGAAGTGAGAGACGCCAAGTTCAAGAGGGGCCCGCCTCTTAGGGTCCCCAGGAGAGAGGGTCCAAAGACGCTTCCATCACCGGCCGGTCACGTAAAGGCCGCACTTCTGACGCCGTATTGCTGGGGCGTGAGCAAACCCTGGGAGAATGAGGATGCTCGTTTGCGTTGGTGTGTTTCCCGTTCGTTAAATCGCTCTTTTCCATTGGCTCATCTCCTGAACCATGTGAGCCTGAGCTCTCCATATATTAGCGTGACGCTAAACAGATTGTGCGACTGCTTCTAAACGGATCGAGTGCCGAGTATGTGACGCTGGAGGGGGTGTCTGCACGCGTCAGGAGGAAGTGATGTCGCGCCCTCCCCGCTGGAGGCTGCCTCGCCGCCATGGTCTCCACGGCAACGTCAGATGGCTGATTTGGTGGGTTGTGACAGGGATTGAGAAAGAGTAGCATCCCTGTCAATTGCAGAACACCCTAACCCAGAGAGAGAGAGAGAGAGAGAGAGAGAGAGAGAGAGAGAGAGAGAGAGAGAGAGAGAGGAGGGAGATGAGGGCAGAGAGAGGCAGAGAGGGGGTTAGGAAGAGGGAATAGAGAGAGAGAGAGAACCAAAGGAAAGGAGATTTAGAACAGAGTAATGTGCGGGTCATTCTGGTTGCTGGCTGCCAGGAGGAGCTGTCCGTGGTGCTGCTCTCAATCTCTCCCTCACTCGCTCTCCTCTCTTCCTCCTCTCTCGCTCTCCCTCTCTCTCTGTCACTCTCTCGCTCGCTCCCCTCTCCCCTTACTTGCAGCAGGCTCGTCGCCAAGCTTTCAAAGGCTTGTCGTCCACGAGGGAGAGAGAGAGAGTCAGAGAGACGTGGGGGGGGACAGAGAGAGAGAGGGCTGCTGTCACTGCTGGGCTGGACCAGCCAGAGAACACAGGCAAGAGTAGCTTCAAGAGGGGGGGTGGGGGTGGAGGGGTGGGGGGGGGGGGGGTGCATTTACGGTTGCGTGTGGAAATCAGATCTAAGCTCCCGCTCACACGCATGCATCCGCATCCGCACGCACTCCGCATCGGCGGCCCCCCCCCCCCCCCCCTTGTCCCTGTATGTGGGATGAGGTGACCATCTGCTGGTCGGGATCAGTGAAGGGGGGATGAGGGAGGAGAAGTCGAGGAAATGTCAGAGTACGAGAGGGGAAAGGCAGAAGGGGAGCGGGGGCGCGGGAGGGGGATGAAGGGGGGGGGGGGATGAAAGGGGGGGGGAGTTGGCGGGAGGGTCAGGCCAAGACTTTAGTCTCCGAGTTCCTCTCACTTTGTGCCTCTGATTGGCGTGTGCGTGTGACAGGTGTTTGACTATCGTGCGGGTAAGTTTGAGGTGTGTGTGTGTGTAACAGATGTTTGACTGGAGTGTGTGTGCGAGGGTGTAGCAGGTTTTTGACTGGTGTGTGTGTGTGTGTGTGTAAGAAGGAGAAACCAGAGAGAAATGAATACATGTATTATATGTGCTCTTTGGGCCAAGATACACCCATCCCAAGCAATGCAACACACAAGAAAGCACACACACGCACACACACACACACACATAATACCCACGGGCATAAACCTCTGCAACATCAGTAGATGATGTGTGTGTGGATGAGAGAGAGCAGCTGTTTCATGTTTTTCCTGCTGACATCCATTCGCTCTTCAGCCCTCAGTCCAACTCAACAACCATTAAACCCTGGGAGGAGAGAATGGTCCGGACCATGCTGCGAGTGTGTGAGGTGCATTAGAGAAAGAGGTGTGTGTGCGCGTGTGCGTGTTTGAGAGAATCATTTGTGTGTGATGCGAGAGTGGAAAATTTGTTTGTGTGCGTAAGACGTACGAGAGAAAAAGTTGTGTGTGTGTTGGTGTGTATGTATGTATGTGTGTGTGTGTGTGTGCGTATGCTGTTGACCTCCATCTGAACCAAGCCCCTGTTGTTTCCCTTGAATCTTAGTCCATGGTTGAGCTACTGTTAGGTTCAGATCTAAATGTAGATTATGAAGGAGAAAGACAAAGTACATAAAACAATAAACTATAATAGTGCTACTTCTAACAATGACACAATGATACAATGGTTATAATTTGACACAGAGACAAAGACACACTTTTGGAGAGAACAGTCAGACAGAGATGCACTTTTGCAATCTCCCCTCCTGCTCTCCCCTGGAGAGAACAGTCAGACAGAGACACCCTTCTTGGCATCACCCCTGCTCTGCCTGCTCTTCCAAAGTCCATCTCTGAGGCTCCTCTTTTTATTAGAAAAGCTCACAGTTCATTTACATAAGTCAGCATCAGGTAAAGTGTTAAAACACTTCCAAAGTCCATCAATCAACACAAATGTAATTTAAGAAGGTGCTTTGTCAAAGCTTTATGGCTTGTCTGTGTTGGACCCAGGATATCACGACACGACCCCCATCCTGTAGATTATTAATTAGCATACTCACTGTCTACACTTTGTCAAATGAAGTGCATAATTCAAACAATATGTGGGTGTTTTGAGACAGGGAATGGTCTGTGTTTGTCAGGCAACAGCAACAACATTTCAACTCCAGTCTAGCTGTTACTGTGCACTGGCAGTGCTATAAGAGAAGTCCTCTATTCTCCCTGACAACTAAAATATAAGGGCTATTATCACATCTCTCCAATCACATGGCTGTTACAATTGAACTGGCAGGTGATTAGCCAGGGTGAATCATACCGTTTTCTATGATCCTGGGGTTATTTGCAGAAAGCTGCGCAGTCTAGACCTATGGACATTGCTGTCAAAGAACCATACAGTTGCTTACTGGCAAATCCACCATAGACAGAAAGCAGAGAGGAGAGATTTGTATTCCACAGAGATGGATAAGAGAAGAGAGGAAAGGAGAAATGGAGAAAGAAAATGAGAACAGGGGAGAAGGAGGGAGGGAGAGTAGAGGAAAAGAAAGGAGAGGGAGAGGAGGGGAGAGGAGGAGAAGAAGAGAGGGTGGTGAGAAGAAGAGAGGGAGGGAGGGAGAATGAAAGAGAGAGAAGGAAGCAGGGAGGTTTTGAGAGAGCAAAGGAGGGAAAGACGAAAAAGAGTAGGCAGAGTAGAGAGATCGAGAGAGGGATAGAGGAGGAGGAAGATGGATTGAGTGAGAGGAGGACGGAGGGAGAGACAGAGGTCTCTTTTGTTTTAAAATATATATGTGATTCATTCCCACAGTTCAGCTGGTCGAAGTCATCGTGTCAGCCACTCTCTGACCCACCTGCAGGCCTCTGGTAGTTATACATGCTGTTCTGGCCCTCCTCCTACCCTCCCCACCCACTCAACCACCCACCCACTCCTCCTCCTTCTCCTCCCCTCATCCTTAGCCTCTGCTCTACCTCCTTTTCCCTGTCCTTTTCCCTCTACCTTCCCTTTCTCCTCATCCCTCTTCACCCTCCCCTCCCTCTCCCCTCCTCCCCCTCCCCTTCTCCTCTTCACCCTCCCTTCCCTCCCCCATCCTCCTCTTCATCTTCCCCTCCATCTCCCCTTCTCCCTCTCCCCATCCTCCTCTTCACCCTCCCCTCCCTCTCCCCTCCTCCTCTTCACCCTCCCTTCCCTCTCCCCTCCTCCCTCTCCCCTCCTCCCTCTCCCCATCCTCCTCTTCAGCCTCCCCTCCCTCTCCCCATCCTCCTCTTCACCCTCCCCTCCCTCTCCCCATCCTCCTCTTCACCCTCCCCTCCCTCTCCCCTCTTCACCATGGCTCTCCCCATCCTCCTCTTCACACTCCCCTCCCTCTCCCCTCCTCCTCTTCAACCTACCTCTCCCCTCCTCTTCTTCAACCTCCCTCTCCCCTCCTCCCTCTCCCCATCCTCCTCTTCACCCTCCCCTCCCTCTCCCCTCCTCCTCTTCAACCTACCTCTCCCCTCCTCCCTCTTCCCATCCTCCTCTTCAACCTCTCCTCCCTCCCCTCCCTCCTGCTCCCTCTTACCATCCTCCCTCTCCCCTCCTCCCTCTCCCCATCCTCCTCTTCACACTCCCCTCCCCTCCTCCTCTTCACCCTCCCTCTCCCCATCCTCCTCTTCACCCTCTCCTCCCTCCCCTCCCTCCTCCTCCCTCTCCCCATCCTCCTCTTCACCCTCCCTCTCCCCTCCTCCTTCTCCCCTCCTCCTGCACCCTCTCCCCTCCCCCCCCTCCCCTCCTCCAGTGTTAAGCCTCTCATTCAGCTGAGAATGGGCAGATGTTTCCTAGACAACGGCGGAGCCCCCGTGCCTATGCAGATGTAGGGCACTAAGCCTGTGATGTCATCAGCAGACCTGGGAGCAGAGGGCGGGGGGGGGGGGGGGGGGGGGAGGGAGGGGACACTAAACAGGACATGAGTAATCGGAACGACCGGTGACAGCTGAGTGGGAATGTTTTTCCGATTTCGCACGTGCGCGCTCGCACACGGTCGAACACGCACGGATGCCAGCACACACCCATGCTCGCACTTGATAGTTCGCACTCGTGAGATGGAAGGAGAGGAGAGGTGAGGAAGCGCTGAGAGTCTTTGTTCAGAATGAGTTCGGTCCTGTCTGTCCATGAAAAACTTATCACTGTGATTTTGCACCACTGTTTGCACTACTGTGTGCATCTTTCTCTGCACTCTCTCACTACAGTTATATCCCGCCCCCCCTATCCTTTTTCATATAAGAACTGTATGTTCTATGTTTGCTCCTTTCTGCCATAGTGAATTCTGTGTTTATATATCTTGCATAGCGATTAAAATAGATTCTGATTCTGATGAAGGATGGCTCTGGCACAGGATGGCTCTGACACAAAACACGGATTCAAAATGACAGAACTGAAGGAGACAGAGACATACTTGTGGATATATTGGACAGATATAGACATACTAGATAGAGATATTGAACAAAAATATACATACTACATAGAGATATTGGACAGAGATAGACGTACTAGATATAGATATTGGACAGAGATAGACATACAGTACTAGATAGAGATATTGGACAGGGATAGACATACTAGATAGGGATATTGGACAAAGATAGACATACTAGATAGAATTATTGGAAATAAATAAACATACGACTTAGATATACTGTACAGAGATAGACATACTACTACATAAGACACGGGACAGAGATAGACGTACTAGATAGAGATATTCGACAGAAATAGACATACAGTACTAGATAGAGATATTGGACAGAGGTAGACATACTATATAGAGATATTGGACAGATATAGAGATACTAAATAGAGATATTGGACAGAGATAGACATTCTAGACAGGGATATTGGACAGAGATAGACATACTAGACAGGAATATTGGACAGAGATAGACATACAATACTAGATATATATTGGACAGAGATAGAGATACTAGATAGAGATATTGGACAGAGATAGACATAGAGTACTAGATAGAGATATTGGACAGAGATAGACATACAGTACTAGATAGAGATATTGGACAGAATTAGACATACAGTACTAGATAGAGATATTGGACAGAATTAGACATACAGTACTAGATAGAGATATTAGACAGGTATAGACACAGAGGGAGGATGGAGGAACATGAAGATAGATCAGTGGTAATAGATTGGATGTTTCCCTTTCAAATAACAGCGGTTAAATTACAGTAATAAGGAGATAAGAAAATGACAGCGATTAAATCAAGCCGGGTATATTCATCCCACGTCGATGTACGAATGCATGTTTAAAGGGCTTTCATTCAACATATTCCATGTCTAACCCATCAAATTCCGACGACTTGTGTGTGAGTCCGTGCGCGCACTGGTTCGCACACACACAGACACACAAGCACGCACACACACTCTCTCTCTGTCTGTCTCTCTCTCTCTCACACACACACACACACACTGGGGCACGGTGGCATTGTTGCTTCACAGCAAGAAGGTCCACGGTTCAATTCTCGCTTGTCGAAACGGCCCCTATTCAGAACAGATGCTCCCCTGACCTCTCTGGTCTCTGACTAGTCACCAGCGAGCACTTGGTCTTGGCCCCTGGGGGCCGTGAGTGAAGGCTCCCCCACTGTTCCCAGCTGTCCTGGGAGGAAGGCGTTCATGGATGGGATGAATACAGAGCAACTTCCAATTCGAATGCGCTTGTCGTACACAATAACAGCAACGTTTCTTTTCAATCCTTCAAGAACTCATTCTTCAGTTAAAAGCTGTGTTCCTGGCAACAATCGAAGACAGAATCGCCGTGTGGGAGGGGAAAATAAGATGAGAAAATGCAGAGGAAGAAGTTATTGTTACAGTAATTGGTGTCCAGGGCTTTCAAAGGCTCACGCATTTGCGTTGTACCTCAACACTGTGGTAATCTTATGCCCAACTTCGGTATTCAAGACAATACACACACACAGACACGCACACACACACACACAGGTTTAGGCAGCTGTGGTGGACTCTTTCTTTGCTTTGAAAGACAATACGTTATGAGGAGAAAACGTGTGTGAAGATGAAGCGAGCAGGCTAACTAAAGCTCTGGTGCTTGGAGGGTTTAGACAAGCAGCAAATGAAGCGCGTCATAATGGAGAGAAAACAAATGCATCTGACTACTGGTTCATAAAGACGAAAGAGGTGGGTGGATGAAAGAGAGAGAGAAAGAGAGAACAAGGTGGTCTAATCTTACTGTTCCTATCATGGTCAGAATACATGCCACCACAAACACATGGAAGTGTGCAACACAACTTTAACACAGTGTGTGCGTGAGTGTGTGCGTGAGAGAGATAATGTGTTTGTCTGTGTATACATCAGCCTGAGGCGTGGTACAAAAATAGCAGAAGTTCCTTCCCCAGGGCCAGTCTCTCCCCCCACCTGATCTTTCTCCCCCCCCTCCTCCCTCTCTCACCTCTCTTCTCTCATCACCTCTCCTCCCTCTCTCATCACCTCTCCTCCCTCCTCCTCTCCCCCCTCCTCCGCATCACCTCTCCTCCCTCCTCCACCATCACCTGTCCTCCTATCCCCACTACTCTACCATCACCTCTCCTCCTCTCCCCCCTCCTCTCCCTCCCTCCTACCCCTCCCTCCTCCTCGCCCCCTCCTCCTACTCGTCTCCCAGCATCTCTCTCTCCTCTCTCCCACTCCTCTCTCCATCCACTTCCTTCCCCTCTGCTCTCTCCCCTTGCTCTTTCTTCACCCGCTCCACTCTCACTTCTTCTCCTCTCCTCCCTCTTGAGAAAGAAAGATGGTAAAGAGAGGGAGAAAAGCAGAGTGACAGACACAAAAAGAGATGGAGAGAGAGAGAGAAGTGGAGTAAAACAGAGTTAAAAACAGAGAGAGAGAGACAGAGAAAGAGAGAGCGAGAGAGACAAAAAGAGATTGACACCCGACACAGAAGCCCTGCAGGTGAATCATTAATAGCTTCCATAATTGGATGAAATCTATTAAAATACCAGTCTAGTTTTTATTTGATCTGAATCTCCGCCTTATAACTAGAGCAGACAAGTTCCATTTTCTCCTTCACACACACACACACATACAAACACACACACACACACACTCTGTTCTCTCCTTCACCTTGGGAGCGTCGTATTGTTTGGCATAGGGTGGTGCTGGTACACATGCACGGGGAGCTGTGCAAGACATCATTATCGCTCTCAGATCACCAGATAAGACCCTCCATATAAAACTCCCATAACTATGAATCAATCTCTGCTAGATGAGAGTGTTATTGATTGATGTTGCCTGCCTGTCAGATGGATGAAGATAAAGGCCTGAGATAGAAGTTAATGCATGTCAACAAGAACCAGGGGGACGGAATAAAGGGAAGGCGACAAAGAAAGAGAGCGAAAAAGGGGGGAGGAGGAAGGGTCTGGCAAAGTAAAGCAATGAGCTGTCGTACTACTTTGGTCGACATGACTGGGAAAATCAATGCATAATGTTTTCATTTTGGAGTGCTATTCAAAGCAATGTGAAAGGGGAGGTTTTTTGATGCCATGTAACTGATACAAGCATAGCACACATTCCTTTAGTATACAGTACAGCGTGTCTTTGTTTAGTAGTAGTGTCTCTTAATATGGTAAACATGAGAATATGCACCGTATTTTTTGGATTATAAATCGCAGTTTTTTTCATAGTTTGGCCGGGGGTGCAATTTACACTGGAGCGATTTACCGGTATGTGTGAAATTATTAACACATTATTATATCATTTCACATCATTAACATTATTAAAATGTAATGATTAACACACTATTATATCATTTCACATAATTATTACATAATTTCACAATAATGTGAGTGTGCGATTTATATATGTTTTTTTCTTCTTTATTATGCATTTTTTGGCTGGTGCGATTTATAATCCGGAGGGATTTGTAGTCCGAAAAATACGGTATTAGTATATCAGAGTATAGTATATACAGGTACAGCTCACAGTATTATTTGGCCACTGGTACTTAGACCAGAGACCTTAGTCTTCCTGATATAGTCACATGTGACCTCATGTCTGACATGCCTTCAGGCTACTTGCTTCTTCTTCCTAATATGGTCCCAGGCTAATCCTTTCCTCTTCCTAATATGGCCAAAGGAAGTGGAAATATTGAGGGAGAGAGAAAGAGGGAGGAAGGGAAAGAGAGAGTGCGGCAGAGACAGAGAGAGAGATGAAGTAACCAATGTAGAAAGTATGTTGCAGAGAGAGTCTGGGGGAGAATAGAACAGTATAACAGTAAAAAAAAAAAAACGAAAGCGTGGAAAGGTTTGGCAGGCAAGTCTCCACAGACACATTCACACAGACACACACGTACACACACTCACATACACACCCCGTAGCTGGGTCTCATCCCAGAAAAACAGTGAGTGGAGTGTTCTCTGGGGGGATCTCCCTTTCACCACTCACACGCCTGCTGGCTCGCTATTGGCTGAGACAGGCTGTTGACCAATCTCAGCACGGTTCTAAGCTGGACGCGATGCAGAGCGTGACGTACGGATCACACCTCACCTACGCTTCGAAACGGAATCTGGAAATAACAAATGTTACCGAAAATTGAGAACCTCATCTCCCCTCATCAACGTAGGACCCAAGCTGGGCTGTGAGCTGGGCTATGTGGGCCCTGGTTGTGATCCAAGGCCCGGGGGCCTGGGCCCAGCATGTGTCCAGGGCAGGGCTGGCTGAGCAGGTCCAAAAGGGGATGGAGCCCTGGGCCTCAGTCACTCAGAACCAGACGGGGGTCCCCGACAGGAAGCCCTCATTAGCGACACACAGCTACACCTCAGGTCTGCCGATGAGAGCGACCAATCACCACCGGCGGCCCTGCTGATGAAAGCGCCCAGTCCCCTGCGGCCTTGCGGAGCGATTGAAGCTAGGTTAGTAGGTGGGTGGGTGTGTGTGTGTGTGTGTGTTTGATGGCAGCAGGAGAGGGGGGTAGGTGGGTGGAGAGATGAGTGGAGTGGGTGGAGGAGAGCAGGCAAATGACAGAGAGATGAAGTGTGGACAAGTGAGATGGGGGGGGGGAAGAGAGAGGGGTAGAAGCATGAGAGATAGAGGAGAGAGGGACAGAGAGGCAGATCAAGTGTTGTACGGAACAACTCACACATGATGCTGCTAACAGCTCTCCCAACTCTCTCTCTGGTCTGGTTCTCTCTGTGTCTCTCTTTCTGGTTCCACCCCATCCCCCCCACCACCACCCCATCTCTTTCTTTCTCTCTCTGGTGCTACTTTCCCTCTTCCATCTCTGTTCACTCCTCCCTCCCTCCCTCCCTCTCTCTCTCTGTGCTACAATAATCACCAGTTCTGTGTAAATATTGACAGACTGGTTTATCTACCCTAACCCACATGGCAAGTCCCACACTGCCAGTGTGCATGTGTGCATGCGTGTGTGTGTGTGTGTGTGCGTGTGTGTGTGTGTGTGTGTGTGTGCGAGTGGGATGCAGACGTGTCCATCTTACATGGTATCCTCTGCCAGGTTCCTGTCCTGCCAAAAATTCAATTAACTCGGAAATCGATGAACATTTGGGCGAAAGAGAGGGAGTTACCGAGTGATTCTGGCTACATAAAGCGTAGCTAACACAACAGCCGGAAATAAACTGGGATAAATGGATTAGTTGCCGTGTTGCTGTTAGTGGAGTTTGTGTGTGTTTGCTTTTGTGATTTGCTAAGAGTTTTTTGGGTCGCAGCGCTTTTCGCAATGTAGTTGTAGCTGGATCCATTCAATACATGATCATCCCCCACATCAGTGAGAGAGTGACGACGTCAGAATAATAATATTCATTATTTGTACCCAAGATGTATTTGTTCTGTTTATTTCTGTTGCTATGAATGAAATATATAAAAACGTTATAATTACTTGAATAATACAAACCAATGCCCTGTGTTCTGAGCAGGCTTCAAAGGACAGGCCCCGGTGTATTGGTTTTCCCCTTTCGGAACTAAGGATTTACCCCCAAAAATACATTTAATGGATTTACAAACATCTCACAAAGACAATACTGCTCATGGACACTAAAAAGGACTATTGGAATTTGCGTGACAATTTATAATTTCTCTTTAAATGCTGTTGTTTAATGTGATGAGACGTTAAAATGTAACTTCCTTCCCTCATGATAAGTCACCCAATCTTGGTATCAAAATGATCGTGCCACACTAACAAAATCCTACAATACCATATTATTGTTAGTTATTGAAGTTAAGCATTTTCACAGACATTTGGAATATTTCACCTCCAGAGACCTTTCACACCTACATGCTAATCTCAGGACTAGCCCAATATTCAGATAAGGGGTGAACCCCTCCTTTCTTACAATTTTAAAAGCCCACAACAAATAAACTTGCAGTCTCTTTTGTATGGATTTACCTGAGGAAACGAGTGACCTCGGATTTCTCTGTCATACTGAGCAAACAACTCCGCCAAAACTGCCCGGAAATTTGACGAAAGATTCTGTGTTTTTCTTGGAGGACTAAGGAAGATCAACTCTACCCTTTCTTCAACTGACAAACTGTGAATGACTCATTTCTTACTCGTGAACATTGTGTGGTGAAATGTACGTGGATTTTTGGATGCAAATAACTCTTCCTCTCGTTAGCATAGCTTAGCATAACTGACCCATTGTCTCCTAAACCTAACCCGTTCCCGTTAGCATTAGCCACCCTAGCATCTACGCTAATGTCCGTCTCCAGGCCTAGTCTCTATCCCAAGTCCTCTTTGTCTTTCCCCACGTGTTATTGTCTGTTCCTGTCTCATCTTCTGTATATAATCAATGTATTGTTATCCAACTAACCTACATAACCTTGGGTTCATCATCATTATATTTGCTTGAAATAAACCTATATAAATATCTGATTATGCACTACTTCCAAAGAACTACCCGACCTAAAGATAGGGCATTCAAAGGATAGGACATTCAAAGGCTATTATGCGTTGCTAACCCATAAGGTTTCCCTCAGTTTACCTTGCTAAATAACTGTATATTGTAATAATATACTTGACAAATTAGGCTACCCTAAAAGGCTACGCCGTTACATAGTGCCCTCAACACATATATACACACAGACACACAAGCAAGTACACACACACAAACACACACGTAGAGTCTTACTGTTCCTCTAGAGCAGGGGTCGGCAACCTTCTCTATCAAAAGAGCCATTTTAGCCCCTTTCCCACGAACAAAAATGTATCTGGAAACAAAGCCATTTCACCCCTAAAATACATTTAACATGTATAAGACATAACTACAAAAATAATGGTAAAATGTTGTTGTTGGTTATACCTGCTATTATAATGGGCAACAACAAACTAACTGTGAAAGTATTTGCTCTGATCAGCTTTCCGCTGACGTTCCGAAGCCGCTCTTTGTCATTCGTGTCCAGCCTTTTACTTTTCAGCAAAAGCTGCGTGTTCTAGAATGTTTTTTTGCATTATTTTAAGTTGTTTTATAATTTCTCGTCAGATATTAAGCACAGTGTAGCCCACATATAAGTCAGTACCGTAGACAGTGAAAGCAAATTCATTTGTCCGTGCAGAATTAAACCGTAATTTCCGGACTATAAGGCGCACATTTTTTCCCAGGTTTTGAACCATGCGGCTAATACAGAGATGCAGCTTTTCTATGAATTTTTCTTCAGCCCTCAGGAGGATGAATAAGTGACTTGTGGCTTCAGTGCATGGGAGAATTAAGCGACTTTGCTCAGTTGCGCTTTACATTTACATTTATTAATTTAGCAGACGCTTTTATCCAAAGCGATTTACAAAAGACCCCAAACATATAGATTATGAAACATACATTGTGAGAAACAATAAATGCCAAGGGAAGAGCTATATGAGCATTCTGCCAAAGTTACAATCATATGGCAAGCATTTTTGACTGACAATAATGTATCTGTAGGAAGCTTTCGCAGTGCACAGGAAGAATAAGTGACAGTGGTTTCAGTACGCAGGACGAAGAAAAATAAAGCAACTTGGTTTTAGTGCACTGCACTAAGATGGAGGAGGAAGGAGGAAGATGAATGAAACCATCGATTACTTTTCTGTTTTGTTTGATCAGCACTTTTACTACAAAGGCACTGTTCGTAAACAATTAGGTCAGGTATATGAACTGGATTTATAGTCCGGTGCGGCTTATATGTGACGAAATTATATATTTAGTTTCAATTTTAGGTGGGGCAGTTTATATTTCGTTGCGCTCTATAGTCGGGAAATTACAGGATCTATTTTCTTCGGAAACCTTTCTTTTTTGAGGATTTATCCATGGTTAGTTGGCTGTCGAACGCAATATCCCAACGGCAATGGAGAAAGACAGCAATAGACTTTGCAGGATGGGACGCATTGTTTGGTTGACAGCATATTTAAACGCGTATTAAAAACGATGTGATTGTCACAGAATCACATCCACCTCCAATACTGAGGTGTTCCGTTTGAAAGCCAAAGGGGCAGGGAGCCACTGCAAAAGGCTTAAAGAGCCGCGGGTTGCCGACCCCTGTCTAGAGACAGGGTGGATGTGTGGGGCTACAGCCACCCTGTTTAGGAACAGACCTACTAGAAGCAGAGAAGCAGTCCCCGCATCCCTGTCTCTGTCTCTCTTTGTCTGCCTGTCTGTCTGACTCTTTCACTCTCGCACTCTGAATTGCTCTTATTCTTTTTCCGTGCACCTTAAATTGCTCTCTCCTGCCTCCCTCCTCGGCAAAGCCCCCTCTATTCTATTTATATAGGACTCTCTCTTCCTCTCTCCCTCTCTCTCTCTCAACCTATCTCCCTCTCTGTTTCTCTTCCTCACTCAACCTCTCTCTCTCCAACCTTTTACAGCCTGTCCACCCCCCTCCCCTCCTCAGGTTAGGCAGTGCCCTATGCTTTTACAGGGCCAGACAGAGATGTATTTACCTGAAAAATAGACAAATAACTTCTCGTTTCATCTATATTTTGCTTGCCTCAATTCACAAAGCAAAGAGAGACAGATGGTCGAGAGAGAGGAGAGAGAGAGGCAGAGAGCGGGAGAGAGAGAGAAAGGGAGGACGAGAGTGAGAGAGGGATACTGTGATAATGGTGATTGTTGTCGAGAGATCACAAGAGTCACAAGAGTCGTCCTATATGAATGGGGTTGTGCGCACGCCCACACGCCCAACACACACACACACTTAAAACGTAATTCCTTAGGCACACCCACCAAGTTGAGCTGATGTCAAACATTTGCTCTAATTAGTATTTAACTATGCACCTTCTCTTTTTTTTAAAGGTTGACATTTTACACAGGCACTGTTTATAAACCTATCTCTCTCTTTCACACACACCCACGCACACGCACAACGCCAGAGAGGAAGGGGAATGAGAAAGGAGGAGACCACGTTCAACCGAAGAGAAAGACATGCGCCCATGCTCACCCCATCTTTCTTCAACTTTCATCATCATCCACTGGGTCTCCCTCACGCCACATACCCACCCTGCTGTCCAAACCTGCTCCATCCACCAGCAAAGTAGTAGCAAAGATGCCCTCCATCCAT
Organism: Protosalanx chinensis; assembly: GCA_030340685.1. Classification (NCBI taxonomy): domain Eukaryota; kingdom Metazoa; phylum Chordata; class Actinopteri; order Osmeriformes; family Salangidae; genus Protosalanx; species Protosalanx chinensis. Next base: position 4,439,877 of record CM059332.1, on the reverse strand, counting down.
ATCACTTTTAATCCCTTTTCTTGAAGTGATTCTCCATGGATTGGAGGTGAGTGTGTGTTCGTGTGTGTTCCTTACCGCAAAGGGCATTTCAGAATAAAATAAGAAGTCAAATAAGAAAGGATTTGCTGCTGTATGCTTTGAGATCAGATTCATGTACGCACACACACACACACACACATCCAGTTTACAGTGGCTGTAGATGCAGGCAATCCAACAGTAGGCAACAATACAGGAATGATCCTCCCTTGGGGGTGACATTCAAAAGGCTTTCATGTGATATCCATGTTACAACGTATAAAGAGTATGGAGTAAGCCTCTTACCATTAACAGCTCCCTGAACACACACACACTCCCCTGAACAGACACACCCCTGAACACACACACACGCATTCTCCCCTGAACACACACTCCTCGGAACACACACACTCCACGGAACACACACACATACACACCCCTAAACGTGCACAAACACACTCCCCAGAACACACACTCCACTGAAAACACACACATACACACCCCTGAACGCACACACCTCTGAACACACACACATACACCTCTGAACACACATACACTCCCTGGAACACACACGCACGCCCCTGATCACATACACACTCCACTGAACATACACACACACACCCCTGAACACACACACCCACACACCCCTGAACACACACACCGCTGAACACACGTTTGATAGAGCGACCCTAACTGCTCCGTCACTCTACTGGGCGCCTTCTTGGCGGTCTTGTGTCAGCGTGCGCACGGAGCGCTCTCGTTGACTCCTCCGTTTGACTTTTGCTGCAGAGCGGCAGCTATGTCTTGCGGGCCTGCACTTCCCGAAATATTTCTCCCCGCTGTAGAGCGTTTGAGGATTCACACTCGGGGCCTGCGCACCACACTCACCTGCTGCTGTCTTCTGCAGGAGTCCGGTTCGGCCAAACCGATAAATTGTTGCGCATTTGTTGGTTTCATGTGACTGTAGGACGTATTTTGAGCGTATGTGATGTTTAATGTGTAAGTAACTCTTTTATGGAGGTTATTGTGTTATTGTTATTGTGTTTTCTTAAGTAACGTTTACCTAAACCCTATGACAGGAGGGGCCAAAGGGGTCTATAAGGGGGGCGTTTCTCATTTGCGAGTCTCTGGCTGTGTCACGCTAGAGGCTGTTGGTTGCTGCTCAAAATTCAGTATCTTTCTTTTGTTTTTCAATATCACTGTAAATAATGCATTTTTGGAACTGTGATGCAAATAGAACCCACTAAACCATTGTTTTTGCGACCGAGCTGTCATTTTGATCTCTGGTGTTAAAACGAACCCGTGACGACGCACAAGCATTATCCCTTGGACACACACACACACTCCCCTGAACACGCACGTACTCTTAACACACACACACTCCCCTGAACACGCACGTACACTGAACACACTCAGTACACACACGTGAACCCGCACGCACTCTCCTCGAACCCATACGCACACAAACACGCACTCCACTGAACGCACACACACCATACAGACACTGACGTGCGCGTACTTGAAGCATAGTCCCCCACACGCATATGCACAGAGAGAAACGCTGGTTTAATTCAACCTCAACTTTAAATACATTCAGATTAAACCGAAACACCTCCAGACTCTCTACATTAGACTTAAGGAGGCTTAGATCACACACAGACACACCTACGGATGGTGTGTGCGTCTTTCTCTCGCTCTCTGTCTCTCTGTCTCTCTCTCTCTCTTTCTCTCTTTCTCCGTCTGTCTCCCTCTCTCTCTCTGTTTCTCTGTCTCCATGTATGTATCCCTCTGTCTCTCTTTCTCTCTTTCTCTGTATCTCTGTCTCACTCTCTCTCTCTATTTCTCTTGCTCCTTCTCTCTCTCCCGCCCTCTCTTTCTCTCTCTGTATCTGTCTCCCTCTCTCTCTATTTCTCTCTGTCTCCCTCTTTCTCTCCCTCTGTCTCTTTTTCTCTCTGTCTCCCTATCTCTCTATTTCTCTCTGTCTCCTTCTCTCTCTCCCTCTCTCCGTCTCTTTCATTTTTTCTCTGTCTCTCTACCTCCCTCTCCCTCTCATGTAGCTTAACAGAAGGAGACCTTTCAGAAGGATGTTCTCAGCCCTCCTAACTGACCACTGTGTCGTCAGCACAAGGTTGCTAAGTGGCTCCAGGGCCAGGGAGCATCTTGATAACCCCATGGTTTGATTGGTCTGTTCTGGAGCAAAGGGTCCAATGGAGCAGACCCGGAAAGTTCAAACCCCACCCATTTAGCAGCGCGTGCAGGCTAAAGCAAACGATTTCAGATCTCCCTCCAGCTGAATTCCATTGGGCTGGACAGCGTGTGTTCTGAATGGTGATGTGGCTGACATTTACACTGATCTAATTACAGTACTGCTCTCAATGATAAGGTACCAGCTACAAAGGGCAGGAGAGAGGAGAACAGACACCCTTAGAACTGGAGGGTATGTGTGTGGGTTTGTGTGTGTGTATGCGTGTGTGCGTGTGTGTTTCAGACGACAAGCCAGACAGGCCAGGGAGGCATTGGGGTTCAGCTGAGGTGAAGGTCAAAGGGGAAAATGTCACAACTCAGGACTTGGCCAATTAAGACTGTGTTTTGCTTGCATACTCACACACACACACACACACACACACACAGGCTCACACATCTCCAGGGGCCTGCAGCCTTCTCCTGCAGTGTAATGGGATGAAGAGGCCGCAGCCTGCATAAAGCTGATGATTTATCTCCGCTCTCCCTTCTTTTTCTCCCTCCCTCCCTCCTCATTGGACTGCTGCCGTTTTTATGCGTCGTGTTAATGCTAGTATGTGGGCATGTTTAAGGGTGTCTGTATCAGTGTCTGTTTGTCTATGTGTCTGTCTGCCTGCCTGCCTGTCTGTCTGTCTGCCTGTCTGTCTGCCTTTCTGTCTGTCTGCCTGCCTGCATGCCTGCCTGTCTGTCTGCCTTTCTGTCTGTCTATCTGCCTTTCTGTCTGTCTGTCTGTCTGCCTGTCTGCCTGTCTGTATGTGTATATGCTTGCCTGCCTGCCTGCCTGTCTGTCTGCCTGTCTGTCTGCCTTTCTGTCTGCCTGTCTGTATGTGTGTCTGTATGTGTGTCTGTCTACATATGTGCGTGCGTGCATGCCTGCCTGCCTGCTTGCCTGTCTGTCTGTCCGTCTGCCTTTCTGTCTGCCTGTCTGTATTTCTCAATGCCAGCGTTAATCTCTGGGTTCTGTCAGTGTACTCCCTACAACCTTGATTCTGAAGCCCCACTGCCTTATTAACATCGGTATTGTCTGATAACAATGTCCCCCATGTTTCCTGTAAGTGATCCCATAGCTGTCACGCACATGCACACACATACATACAAACAACCACACACGATCCACTATTCACTACTCTACATGGTCATTCAGACACCAAGGGACTGCTGGGGCGCCCGCACACACATGCACACTCAGCCATACAGGACAGCATGAAGAGGCATCGATACTGAATCGATAAAGCTGGCTCGGTCCTCTTCACACTGTCTACTCTGTGGCGAGGGGACACTGGGGACGGTGACCCGCTCACACACACTCATTAAGAGGACATATTTACATGATAAGCAGCTGAGTGGCAGTGCTGAGCGAGGTAAACAAGGGCCATCTGACTTTGATTGGTGGAGTTCCCTGATTTCACTGAGGGAGCAAGGGAGGGAGGACCGAGTGGGGGGGAGGAAAATAGAGCAGCAATCAAGCAAAATGGAGGGGGAGAGAGAGACAGAGCGAGAGGGAGATGCAGTTATAATATGAATCATTGAAGCACAAAGTGTCAGGCTCAGGATCAACATGTATCCTACTATTCAACAGGATTAACGCTGTAGAAGGTGATAACAGGATCTTCCTTCCTGTCTTCCTCCCTCTCTCTTTATCACTCTCTCTCTCTCTGTCTGGCTCTCTCTCTCTCTCTCTCTGACTTTCTCCCTGTATCCCTCTCTCCCTTTTCTCTCCTTTCTCTCTCTCAACACCTTTTTGTCGCTCTGCGCTCTTGTTTCCTTTAATCTCTCCATCCCTCTTTCTGCAGCTCCTCCCTCTGTTTCTACCTCCCTCTCCCTCCCTCCCTTCTTCTCTCCTCCCTGCAGGCAGCGGGGTCAGGTGTGTGATCCTGGGAAGAGAGAACTGGCCAGAGGAGAGGTGTCGTCCCAGAGTAGCCTGGAGAGAGCTCACACCTACACCGCGGAGAGGAGAACAAGGCCCAGGGGGGAGGGGGGGGGGGGGGGGGGGGTGCGAGGAAGACAAGGAGGCAGGAGTGAAAGAGTGCTGGAAGGAAGGAAGATAAAAGAAACAAAGAGACAAGAAAGGATGGAAGGAAAGCGAGGAAGGAAGAAAGGTAGGAAGAAACGATGGAAGACTAGAAGACATCCGAGAGAAGGGATTCGAAGGAAAATGGATCCTTCATCTTATCGCATCGCTACCCCAGCATGTGAGCGTGTGCGAGTGCGTGCAAGAGCGCGTGTGTGCATGGTACACGGAGCAGGTCGAACCACACCAAGGCAGCTTCCCAACCTCAACACACACACGCCCTTCCCCGCTCCCGGGAATGTGTGTGTGCGCGTGTGTGTGTGAGTCAGGCTTGTGACAGGAAGTGGCAGTAACAGTGTTTGTACCAGCCCTCTCTTTGATGGGAGCATCACAGCAGATTTAGCGTGGTGGCATCATAGAAACGAGCGCAGGCTCTTCAAAGCCCCCCAATGCCGCCTCGCCGCCTGCTTGTTTACAACGGGAGACACGCTCGTGCCCCCCTCACATCCCCCACCCATGCGCACACGAGCGAGAGAGAGAGAGAGAGAGAGATATAACGCTGACAGTTGATGCATTATGAAATAATACTGCCAACTTCAGGCGGTAGATGAGATAGGGGGTGGGGGTTGGGGGGGTTGGGGCAGGCGGAATGGGGGAGGACCTGACAGCTGGTTCAAAGGGAACGTGCGTGTGCGAGCTTGTGAGTTTGGGGAAAAGGGAAAGTGAACTTGGGCGCGCATATGTGAGTATGTGCATGTGCATTTATGTGTGTGTGTGTGTGGGTGATTGTGCGCACGTTTGTGTGTGATTGTGTGTTTGATCATGTGTGAGTGTGTGTGTGTGAGTGTGTGTGTTAGAGACAGAGTTAAGCCCCAGCAGAGTGCAGATGGGTCTAATCTCCTTATTCAGTAGGTCATGTTAAGGATTCAGTTTCACTGCAGCCCAGAAACACACACAAACACTCACAGACACACACACGCATAGCTACACCCTGCACACAAACATCTGGAGTTTCCTTTTTCACTAAGTCGGTCTGTAAATGTGTGAAATGTGTGTGTGTGTGTGTGTGTAAGAGAGAAAGAAGACAAGGTGAAATATGGGCCTGGACCTTAGAGAACAGACTACTCTACGCACACACACACACGCACACACTAAAAAACCTGTTAACAACTGGAGTCCACTTTGATAGGGGTGTACACCACTCTATCATCTAACAACACTTCCTCCATTTCTGCCTTCCATTAGCTCTGATGGGTCGCAATCTCACCAACACACACACACACACACTCTAGGGTCACATAGGCCAGCACTCTCATCCATTTATCCCAGTGTGAGAGCGAGATGGAAAGACAGAGAAAGCGGGAGTGAGAAAGAGAGAGTGAAAGAGAGAGAAAGAGAGACAGGAAAATGCAGTGCTAACTTGTAATTGATCACCATCGCTAGAGGGAGGGAGGGAGGGAGGGAGAGAAAGAGAGAGAGAAAGTGAGAGAGAAAACGATAAAGCAGATATAAGATAAGCAGAGAAGATCTTTAGAAATCACAGCTTTCCTCCGATACCATTTGTGTTGCGAGGGAGAGACACTGCGGTAGAGACAGAGAGCAGCGAAGAAAAACACATCGATAGTCAGAGACATAGAGACAGACAGTGAGTGACGGAGAGAGATTGAGGGAGAAAGAAAGTGTGTGTGTATGTGTGTCTTAGAGAGTGAGAGATAGAGAGAGAGACAGACAGACAGAAAAAAAAGTGCCGGAAAGACATAGAAAACGGTTTTCCTTAATCACATTCAAGCTTCAATCAGGCCTCACCCAGATCTCCCAATCATCCCCTCTCCCTCTCTCTCTCACACACACACACACTGCCTCTCTGTTTCCATCTCTGCCCATCACCCTCGGTCTGACAGTCTGACTGCCATGGCAACCATTCACAAGGGTTTAGACAGAGCTTTGAGAGCCAGAACAGAGAGAGCGAAAGGCACAGAGCGAGAGAGGCACAGAGAGAGTCAGAGAGAGAGAGAGAGAATGACATAGAACAAAACAGGCAGATGGCTGGACAGCGACAGAGGGACAGAAACACAATCAGACAGAGAGATACACAGGCAGGAACAGACAGAGCTCCATTTTCAAACTAAGTATGACCTTTATGAAGAAATCCAAGCAACATATTTCAAATATGTCAGACAGGCAGACAGACAGGCAGGCAAGTAGGCAGGCAGATGGTGAGAAGGACAGACGGGGAGAGAGACAGAGAGAGAGAGAAACAGTTACGGAGGGAGGGAGGGAGGGAGGGACAGGGTTTAGACTGGCCTTTGACAGGCTCCTCCTCAGAACTCTTTGAAGTGCCGGGAACTCTGAGCTGGCAACCTTCAGGTCGCAGTCACACGGCAACCAAACAGGTCCACTTCCTCTCCCTATTTCCCTCCCCCGTCTGCCGCTCCCTACGCCATCGTACCCCCCCCCCCATATCTACCTCCCTTCTCTATCCCTTCCTCTTCCATTCCCCCTCCCTCTCCCATATCCTCCTCATTCCCCATATCTCCCTCCTTCTCCCATTCTCCCATATATATATACTGTATATATACAGAAAATGATCTCTATTCAGGCAGTCTATCTGTCTCTATTCAAACGGAATACCTAGATAGGTCTCCATAGTCATCTATGAGCGTTGTTTTTTTTCCTTTTAGCCAATCAGTACCCTGCATAAATCTGCTAGTACAAATTATCTTTGCATCTTTGTCACTGGAAGAAATGTGTTTTTTTCATTTTCTTCTCCTTGGTTCCTGTCTACGCAAATGCCAGTTTGTACCTGAACTAATGTGAAAAGCTTAACCTTGTAACAGCTTCTAATTAATTTAGTTATAGTCTAAAAACACACGTATTCGCAGCTGAGAGAAATGTCCCAAAACACGTAACAGTATCATAAAACTGTCAAAGAAAATGATCAGTAAAACACAGACTAAACCAACATTTTAAGTGTCACTGACTCGATTAAAAAAGGGAAAATATGACTGAAATGGTTCTATTCTAAATTTATTTTACACCCACCCACCCATCCCTCTTTCCCTCCCTCTCCCATGCCTCCCTCCCTTACCTCCAGATACACGCACCTTAAAATATGGACAAACCCCTCAAGACATCAGAATCCGAATTAGTTTTATTTGCTAGGCAAGTTACACAAACATGGAATTTATTGTGGCAGGATGGAGAAAACACAGATTCATATATTGGATTTAAATAAGCTAATATAAAGAAGTATATAAATTCATAATATAATGAGATGAAATAAAGTAAAACGTGGGCAATAGCTGTACAGAGGGGGGCATACACACACTAAAGCTCTAGACACACGCACTCCTATGCTGTCATCATACACATACAGAAGACATGTACAGTACATACACACACACTTCTCTGTGGTAGGTGGTGGGCATACCAGGCCCTGGGCGTTAATGCAGACCACAGCGGTAGCAGCTATAGACTGATTCTGAATGCAGATCACAACGGCAGCAGCTATAGACTGGTTCTGAATGCAGACCACAGGGGTAGCAGCTATAGACTGGTTCTGAATGCAGACCACAGCGGCAGCAGCTATAGACTGGTTCTGAATGCAGACCACTGGGGTAGCAGCTATAGACTGGTTCTGAATGCAGACCACAGGGGTAGCAGCTATAGACTGGTTCTGAATGCAGACCACAGTGGTAGCAGCTATAGACTGGTTCTGAATGCAGACCACAGCGGCAGCAGCTATAGACTGGTTCTGAATGCAGACCACAGCGGCAGCAGCTATAGACTGGTTATGAATGCAGACCACAGGGGTAGCAGCTATAGACTGGTTCTGAATGCAGACCACAGCGGTAGCAGCTATAGACTGGTTCTGAATGCAGACCACAGTGGTAGGAGCTATAGACTGGTTCTGAATGCAGAACACAACGGCAGCAGCTATAGACTGGTTCTGATTGCAGACCACAGCGGTAGCAGCTATAGACTGGTTCTGAATGCAGACCACAGCGGTAGCAGCTATAGACTGGTTCTGAATGCAGACCACAGTGGTAGCAGCTATAGACCGGTTCAGAATAACATCAATCTCCTCTTTTGATTACTTTGGTGAAATTGCATCTACGCATGGAAGCGTCACACCCTCAATTTACTCTAACAAGCAATGAGATGAGACAACACCAACAGATCGTCTGCTGTGCATCCCTGCAAAACCCACCCAGACACCCACACCGACAGACAAACACACTATCAGTCAACACTCACACACACAAACTTCAAACCCAGCCTCATTATAAGGCAAGGCAAGGCAGAGCCGAACAGAGAATGTTTAATAGCTGTGCGCTAACAGCCATTCAACTAAACCATCCTTCCTGACTGAGACATGTTACCCTCCACCTGTAAATATTGATGGTGTTTTACAAAAGAGAGGTAAAAAATTGTTATGCGGCCAGATTTAATGGACTCTTTCCATTTGTGGAGATCCGCCCTATGAAAGAAGAGGGATGAGCAGAGTGCCTTTCCCCTGTGCTTTTTCTGGTTCAGGGATCCAGACCGGACAAGCCATGCCAGGCCAAGTTCATTCAATACCATTCCCTTCCATTAAATTTGTTCCGGTACATTCTAATCCAGTCTAGTTTAGATTTATAGCAAAAAGAAAAAGATATAGAAAGAGGGACAGTCAGACAGAGAGAGAGAGATAGAGAAACAGATAGAGAGAGAGAAACAGATAGACAGATAGAGAGACTGACAAATAGTCAGATAGAGAGAGAGGGAGATAGACAGGGAGGAGAATCAAATATCAGAGAGATCAGAGAACCAGTGCAGCGTGAGGGAATGGGAGCACTGGAGATAGATGGTGAGAACGAATGATATTTAATTCATAATTACACAGTATATTATTTAACGTGCAGGGACATCCAGAGATCATGATCTATTCATGGGAGTCCGTCAACTTGTAACGGTCGTCTTTTTCCCCCGTTTATCACTTGTCTAATCTGCGAGCACATACACGTGCACGCATAAAACACACACACACCTAACACTTTTACACACACAACCACACACACACCTAACACACAGATACATACACGTGAAACATGCCCATAAGCAACATAGACAACACACACGTAAATAAACTCTCCCTACGACTCTTTTACACACATGACCACACACACCTGAACACACACACAGGCCCCACAGGCAATACGAAGAAGGGGAATTAGTATAGCGACAGAGATGAGCTACATTACAGTAAAAGGCCTTCGTCTTGGTCCCTGTCACCTAAAAAAACTAAGAAAGCACAAGTCACATTCGTAGTCACTCATAACAGCCTTACAAACAGCCGGTCAGTATACACAGCCTCATAACCAGCTATTCAGTAATGAAAGCCATTTAAACACCAGCTAGTAAGCACAGTCTTATACTGTACCTTAAAGAGCCAGCAATTCAGCACAGCCATATAAACAGCCAACCAGTAAGCAAAGCCATACACGGTAACCAGCCAGTCAGTCAGCAGAGCCATGTAAACAGTCAAGTATAACTGTTATATAACCAGTCAGTCATTAGGGGAGGGGAGGTAGTGAAGTCTCCCTGGTAAATTGGTGAGTCTGTACTCCAAAGCTCTCTCTCTCTCTCTTTTGCTCCCTCTTTGTGTATCCTTCCCGTCGTCTCATGCCACTCTCTCCCTCCCTCCTTCCCTCTCTCTCTCTGTACTGCATCAAGGGTAAAGTTAAAAGTATTTTCTTCCACTCCAGAGAGGAGAGTTTACCGTGCTGCGGAGTTCTGTTACCCCCTAGGATTGACACGCTAATCTCGCAAGGTAATGTAGCACTTACCTGGAGAGGACGCACACACACATACACCCGCCCACTAACACACACACTGATGATGATGAAACCTCTAGTTGGCATGGAGGAGGGTTCGTGGGATTGCCTTCCTGTGTGTCTGGCCGGTGTGGCTTTGGTCCAGGAAGTCCTAACCTCACCTCACCTCCCTCCCTCTCTCCCTCCCTCCTCCTCCCTGCTTCCCTCATCATCCCTCCCTCCTGGTCTACCTCCTCCCATCCCTCCTCCTTCCCTCCTTCCTAGCCAACCTCTTCCCCTTCTTCCCTCCTCCTCCCCTACCATCCTTTCCCCACTCCCCACTCCCCCCACCCCCACTCCCCCCCCCCAGCTCTCCCCAGTTCAGCTCACAAAGTCTAGCTTGGCTGCCCAGCCTCATGAATAGCTCAATTTAGCAGGCTAAACACCATTAGCATTGTAATAGAGGGCACCCATTGGAAGACATAGGGATCCCCCCCACCCCCATGTAAGCATTAGCACGCTAACCAGAACCCCTGCTATGTGGAGGCGACAATCCCTTGGCAGTAAGGCTAATGGGGTAGCATTACACAATTACAGCTAGGCTAGTACGTGATTCACTAGCATCGCTAGCAAAAGTGGGTGATGCAACAGCACTGTGGCTAGACACATACATTGATAGCAAGAGTGGCTTGTGTAATATCTTTACAGCTGTGCAGGCATGTCATTTGCAGCAGCATCTCAACAGACGTCACTTTAATAGAGCTTCCCAAGTGAAGGATTAGGGCAGTGGTTCTTAACCTGGGTTCAATCGAACTCCAGGGGTTCGGTGAGTCAGTCTCAGGGGTTCGGTGGAGGTCAACACACACATCCGACTCATATGATTCGTGATGACACCACTAATTAAGAAGGGTTCGGTGAATGCACATATGAAACTGGTGGGGTTCAGTACCTCCAACAAGGTTAAGAACCACTGGATTAGGGTCGCCTAAAACTTCTAAAAGTCCAGAGCAAAACCCTTCAAAGACTTCTGTTTGGAACTAGCAGAAGAGTATTTTCTATATCCTGCACACAGAAACAACCTGAAGACTGTATGAGACTGTACTAAAGACGTCCCCCAAAAAGATTGGAAGGTTGTGGCTGTGGCTACATGATGTTGTGTCCTCGGGTAAGGCACTTTACCCTACTTGCCTCAGGGGGAACGTCCCTGTACTTGCTGTAAATCGCTCTGGATAAGAGCGTCTGTTAAATGACTAATTGGAAATGGAAAATGTAATGAAGGACCCCTCCCATCCTGCTCACAGTCTCTTACAGCTTCCAAGGTGCTTCAGGAGCCTTGGAACCAGAACCAGCAGGTTTAGGAACAGCTTCTCCCCCACAGCTGTCTCCCTAATGAACTCTGTCCCCCGCTGACCCCTACATATATGTATACATGTACATAAACACTTCTGTTTATTGTCCATACTGTACCTGTGTATTCACACCTTCAATATAGAACAACTGTATATATTTTTTCCAGACTTCATCTGCATATGTAGGATTCTTGCTTACCATGTACAGAAGACCTGGGTTCGATTCCCGGTGGGTGTTCGATTCCCGGCCAATGCATTGAACATGTGTGCGCTTGTGAAATGTCCCCATTGTTGTACTAAGAAGGGATAATTTCTTTCTTTCTTCTTAACTGTATATTTGCACGTTGCATTAACCTGTACATAACTGCTGATTTAACCAATCATCCATCCATCCATCCATTATCTTCCGCTTATCCGGGGCCGGGTCGCGGGGGCAGCAGTCTGAGCAGGGAAGCCCAGACTTCCCTCACCGCACACACCTCCTCCAGCTCCTCCGGGGGGATCCCGAGGCGTTCCCAGGCCAGCCGAGAGACATAGTCCCTCCAGCGTGTCCTAGGTCTTCCCCGGGGCCGCCTCCCGGTGGGACATGCCTGGAACACCTCCCGGGGGAAGCGTCCAGGAGGCATCCTAAACAGATGCCCGAGCCACCTCAACTGGCTCCTCTCGACGTGGAGGAGTAGCGGTTCTACTCCGAGCTCCTCCCGTGTGACCGAGCTCCTCACCCTATCTCTAAGGGAGCGCCCAGCCACCCTGCGGAGGAAACTCATTTCGACCGCTTGTGTCCGCGATCTTGTCCTTTCGGTCATGACCCAAAGCTCACCAATCACCAGGTAACCAATCACCATTTAACTAATCTGTACATAATTTATCTAAAGGATCTGTTTAAAACCGCTTCTCTTGCACTTCTGATTGGATGGCAAACTGTATTTCGTTTCTTTGTATTTATACGTGTGCGACAAAGATGAAGTTGTATCTAATCTAATCTAATGAGCTATGCAAGAGTTTTGCAAGTCATTCAGCGATATAGATGGACATTTTACAACAGTGGGGGGAATTAGCCTCACACAAAGTACTGTGAGGGAAATTGATGAGCTCTGGGATTGCATAATGGCAGAAATAAATATGAAACAAAAGATGTTGTAAGTATTGTAGGCTCTTGTAACAAAGTTATTTGCGTCAGAAGCTGGAACAAAATAATAAACATGGAACACAACCAGTATCCACTTGACTGTTTTCTGTTGAGGAACCTAAAGATTGAAGTGCATGTTTACACGGATGAGTAGCTGTCAGTAGTGTCTCTGGCCATCCAAGCAATCTTGCGCATGTATGTTTGCATATCTGAGTTAGCAGGTGTGCGCACGCGCCTACAGGTGAATTTCAGCGCGAACGTGCACCTTATCGTGTGTGCACGTACTTGTGTGTGTGCGTGTGGGTTGACCTTGTGTGCTGACAGTCAACCAAACATCCTAATTAGCCATGGACTCATCCAGGGTGAATCAGCTTGTTACGCTAATAGCAGGCCCTTCATTATAGTGAATCTGCACAGCTAGCAGGATGAGGATCACGCTGAACACAACCGTACAGCACATCGATGTTGGGCAGGTATTAGTCAGAGAAACCTGCACAAACTCTATTGTTCTCTGTTGTGTACAGTCGTATAGTGCTGGTCTCAGAAGGAGCGATGTGCCTGCATGGTTGCGACCTTTTCAGATGTGTGTCTACTGTACTGTAAGCTTCAGGTGTGCGTTAGGGTTAGGGTTGTGCGTCACCCTCATACACGTTGTGTGCTGGTGGTAGGGTTCATTTGCTGGATTAAAGCATTCAATCTAGTTAAGGACAGAAGAGGGTGAAAGGGAAGGAGGATGGAGAGAGGAGAGGCAGGGAAGAGGGAGGGAGGGAGGGGTGAAGTAGGACAGGAAGAGAGGGAGGGAACAGGGTATGGAGGGAGGAGGGGAGGGCGGGGGGTGAGCCAGTCAGTGTCGCGACAAACGTCAATTCCCCTTTGGTGAGGACGCCATGCAGCACATAGTAAGTAGCTGTCATTCGAATGGATGCTGCACTGACTGAGGTCCTGTTTTATACAGGCTTACGTTTTACCATGTTCATTCTCTCTCTCTCTCTTCCCTCCCATCTCTTTCCTCCCTTCCCCCTCCCCATCCATGCTAAACCAGCACACAGTCACACAGCCACACAGCCACACACACACACCCATGGTTCGGATGTGTGAGTCCCACAGACAGCTGTCCACCACTCAGCTGACTTATTTGCTAAGTAAACCCCCTCCCTCCCCTCACTCGGTATCCCTCTCTCCTCTCTCTCCCATGTCCCTTTCAGCCGCTATTTACAGAGACTGGATCGTCCCTCTGTTGACAGGAAGGACAGAGAGAGAGAGCGAGTGAGAGAGAAAGGATGGATGGATGGCGAAAGAGAGAAAGAAAGCACGGGAAGACTGTGCAAGGGTGGAAGGATTTTAGGAGAGGAGGATGGAGTGAGAATGGAGGGAGCAGCCTTGACTGGCAAGAGGCTAAAGGAGAGGGATGGAGAGGGAAAGAGAGAGATAAAAATCCTCTGCATACCTCACCAGACGCAGGTTTTTGTTTTTTTGTTTCCATACCTGCTTCAAACAAGATTTATTCTATTACCTCTACCCATTCACAGTATCAAAGTAGGTAATAAATTGCATTCCAGCATGCAGTTCCCCAATATAGCTAACGAAGCCAGTCTGATCTTATTAAACTTACTAAAAATAAGGAGTCTGGTGGCTCAGCGGGTTAAGGCTCCTGATCGAAAGGTTGTGAGTTTGATTCCTGGCTGTGGCTACATTCTCTGTGGCTGTGGGTACTCCTTGGGCAAGGCACTTCACCCTACTTGGCTAAGGGAGAATGTCCCTGTACTTGCTGTAAGTCGCTTTGGATAAAAGTGTCTGCTAAACAAAAAAATATAATAAAAAAAAAGTGTAGTTGGCTGTAAACCAAAATGGAACACTGATGTGCTATTCTGACAGTGGGTCTCGCTGATGAAAAATACAGATATCAAACGCAATGATGGGTAAGGACAGCATGATACCTGAAGAGAAAGCAAGAAGAATAAAGCGGAAAAAAAGAAAGCTGTTCACCTTGGCAACACTGTAAAGAAAAGGAACGCCTACCCAACTATCAGCAGTACTGAACTAGGAAGAGGGCGCGTCGATGTCTTCCTGTGCGAATCTGCCTCGGAGAAATGAGCGACAGATTTAGTCGGGCAGAGATAAGTAACCGTTGTTTGCATGTAAACATGCAGGAATAAAAGTGAACAGGTGCTTTTCCTGTTAGTCCTCATCACGTGCGCCCTCCCACCCATTCCCATCACACGCTTGCTCATATCTCACATACACAAACACACACATACGCTTACACACACATTCATGTACATGCGCACTCCCGGCACACACACACACACAGACATGCCGGTGCATGCACGCACGCGGAAGCTCCCACACCCACACATTGATCTTCATTCAGAGCTCTGCTCTCCTAGTCCTTCAGACAAAGCAGACAGCATATTTCCACTTTACAACACACTGGATCAATAGCGACCCTTTTGATCAGGAAATAACCCTCCAAAATAGGAGGGCATCCTGTAGGATGCTGCTTTCTGTATGCCACACACACACACACACACACTAGCACCTAATAACACCCTCAAACACATATGTGCATAAACACATCTAACACACACACACATTGAGGTAGAATTTTTTTTATACTCTTGGTATCCATGGGTGACCAGAGTGGCGAAGGATCGTTCTATAAATCAGATGGTTATCTCCAACCTAGTGCGGTTTGAGTCTATGCGTCCACCTGCTGCAGAACTGGATTATAATGACTGCTCTATTAAGATATTGTTGTGAGATCACTGAATAATCCTGCACGTTCCAGACTAAGATTACATCAGAAACCGATCCTGGAGGCTTGAGGTTGTAATCCAGACTGTGTTTGCCACCACGAAGCCCGGCTAAACCACTAAAGCAGGCGACAGACACACTAAATATGTTATCAGATGTTAAAATATCCATAATTTGCCCCTGGCAGAGGGTATGTCTGTGGGGGGTTGGGGGTTGGGGGGGGGGGGGGGGGGGGGAGGGCAGGGGCACGGGTCTGCCCACCCTGGCCAGATTTGAGAGCACACACACACACAAACAAACACATCCTGTGGTCATGATGTGGCTCACAGCAGTCCAGAGGCAGAACTGTAATGTGATGATGACCCAAGCCAGCCATAGACAGACTGGGTGTGGGGTGTAGGGGGAGGAGAAAGGAGGCCTAGAACTCACCTCAACTGGAGGAACAAGAGGAGGGGGAAAATAAAAGAGGGTGAGGGGGTAAGCCCTAAAGACTTTGGTTCACATTCTAGGAGGAGGGTGGGGGGGTAGGGAGGAGGAGAGAGTAGGAGGGAGGAGAGGGGAGGATGGGGGGTACAAGAGGAGGAGTGGGGGATGCCATACAGAACAGTTTAGTATCTAGGCTTCTCTAGAGGCTGCATGTACCTAGCATAAGGATGAGCTGGAGATTATTTCGAGTCTACACACGCATATGTGCACACACACACACAAACGCACACAGGCACACACACACTGACTGGCACTAACGCAAACACACGTTGAAGAGATTTGTATGTGATTAACAATAGTCAGGATTATCCAGAGGTCATTATTAGAGAGCAACTAGATGGATAGTGTACAGAGGGGGATGGGTATGAGTGGGTGTGTCACAGAGAGTTTGTGTATGTGTGTGTGTGGGTGTGAGTCTGTGTGACAGAAAGAGTGTGTGTGTGAGAGAGAGAGAGAGAGAGAGAGAGAGAAGGGGAGAGAATGAGAGAGCAATAGAAAGTGTGGGGTGAAATAAAGGTGAAGGGAGAGAGAGCGAGTAGTAGTGGAGGAGAGGGACGGAGGTGAGATTCAGGCAGCAGGGGACTAAAACGGCAGAGACATGGAAAGAAAAGAGGGATGAAGAGGGCTACAGAAAAAGAGAAGGTGGGAGACTGAAAGAGAGGATGGGAGGCGGCGAGAGTGACAAAGAGAGAAAAGACAGAACTAAAGTGTGAGAGAGAGGGAGAAAGTGAGGAAAGAGGAAGAATGAAAAAGAGAGGTGAAGGGGAAAAGAGAGCTGTGACGGGGAATTGATAGATGATGGGAGGGAGGGAGACAGAGAGGGAGAGAGACAATGAGAGAGGGGGAGAGAGAGGGAGAGGGGGAGATCTGAAGGAGGGAGGGAGAGAGAGGGAAAGAGAGAGCTAAAGGGAGGGAGAGCTAAAGGGAGAGAGACACAGAAGCGCAGAGAGAGGGAGATGGAGAGAGAGTTGAAGGGGAAAAGACACAGAAGCAGGGAGAGAGAGAGGGAAAGGGAAAGAGACAGAGAAGCAGGAAGAGAGAGAGCGAGAGAGAGGTAGAGGTAGAGAGACAGAGAAGCAGGGATAGAGAAATAATTATTATTATTTTGTTTTATTATAATGTTACATATATGTTCTATGTTTGCTCCTTTCTGCCAAAGTACATTCTGTGTTTGTATATCTTGTATAGCGAATAAAATAGATTCTGAAAGAGAGAGAGAGAGAAAGGGAGAGAAGCATAGAGACAAAGAGAGAGAGGGAGACAGTGGGTTAGCCAAAGTACAACACAGGAAGAAAGGACCTGTGTGCCTGAGTGAACTTCCCCCCCTCCCCCCTAGCCACTGAAACAGGACCTTGAACAAGTGTTAATGGACCGTATCCACTTTTAATGCACATACACACTCACACACAAACACACATGTAGCACACACGTACCGACACCCACACATACACACACGCTTTCATGCAGTGATGATCCTGATGTGTCCTATATATCCAGCCATGTTTATCCTTCTGCAAGCCTGTGTCCCAAAGACAAGGCAGGCATCCAGAATAGTTCACCAGCTCACTGGGCACGCACACACACACACACACGCACAAGTATCACGTTAATGTAAAACCTTCGTCACCCCTCAACTCTCTCTCTCCTCCCTCACCTCTCTCAACCCTCCCTCCTCCCCCAACTCTCCTTTCCCACCTATTCCTTCTCCTTTTAATCACCCTAATTCGCTCTCCCCAGAAACACAGCAACACGCGCATACATTAGCAGGCACTCGTGAACACAAACACACCTGCATAATTACACACACATGAATGCACACACAAATACACACAGACATAACGTATACGTAAAATGCACACACATACACACACACCTATCTAGTTTACAAATGACTGGTTAGCTGCAGATCCAACTCCCTCTCTCTCTACTTCCAGGCCCCAGCAGAGTAGGGAGAGGAGAGGGGGGTGTTTTAGTCAATGGAAGGAGCCCAAAGATTAATTCACTTAATCTCAGCCAGTAAATGGGGTATTCAAGCGGCTTAAAAAAAACAGCAAATTGAATGCAAAGGCTGAGCGTAATAACAACATTTGTCTTAGCACAGTCACAATGCCCTTTTCCTCCACACACTTCCACATCAGCTGGCAGCTAGATTCCCTGAATCCATTTGCTGATGTGGGTACAGGCTCTCGCTCTCTCTCTCTTTCGCTCTCTCTCGCTCTCCGTCTCTCTCTCTCTCTCTCTCTCTCGCTCGTTCTCTCTCTTTCTCTCTCTCTCGCTCTCTCTCGCTCTCTCTCTCTCTCTCTCTCCTGCTCTCTCGCTGTTTTTCCATTCATGTGGGTATTTCAGCACAATAACGAATCCATTGCAGCTCGGCATCAAAATTGTCTTTGAAAGTTCTGTTTCTCTAAGGAACTCTGACAAGACCAGAACGTAGTGTAGAACCAGACCAAGTGCATCATTAACAAGACATTTGGTGGTATTGTAGTTTGGGATGAAGAGGGCTGTCCTTCATCTTGGTATGGGAACATTGTATTGTTTGCCTGCGTCTATCGTCCTAGCGCGATCTGGCTGATAAAAAAAAACTCTGGTGACCGTGAGTGACCGTGCATCAGCAGCGATGCTCCTCCCTCTCTCTCTCTCTCTTTCTCCCTCTCTGTCTCTCTCCGTCCCTCTGTATCGCTCCCTCTCTCTCTCCATCGCTCTTTCTCCCTCTCTCTGTCTCTCTTTCCCTCTCTCTCTCCCTCTCTCTCTCCCTGTCTCTCTCCCTTTCGCTCTCCTGCTCTCTGTCTCTCTCCTTCTCTCTCTCTCTCTTTCGCTTTACCCCCCTCCCCTCCACCCCTCTCCACCCACCCACCCTCTCCTCGACCACTTCATCTCTCCCTTCATCTTGCTGGAACCTGTTTCTTAACCAGGCCGATAGGCCATGACGGGTACTAATAAGAACACATTCCACTGGAATAACTTCAGGCTTCACTGTCACATGTACGTGTGTGTGTGTGTGTGTATGTGTGCATGTCTACTCTATGCATGCGTACGAGCGTGTGCGTGTCTTCCTGAGGAACGCATCAGCTTGGCAGGACATTGTTAAGGGAATTATACTTCAAGGCTTGTCAGTGTGGCTTTATATAACCCTGGAGGGAGCCGGTGATGGAGGGGGAGATAGGACACACAGCCTCGTCCAGGAAGCGTTCTCTCAGCAGGAGCACGGAGACGTTCCGGTCGAGGGGCCCTTCTCTTCGGTCAGGAGAACCCGCAGGGTTGCTGGGTTATCGACAGCTTTCAGGGGCGTCTTCCTCCTCGGGCTGTGCGCTTACGTCTCTCCACCGAAGAGGGAGTGGAGAACCCAATGTGAGACATGGACTCTGGCCTCAGAGAGCTGAGATAGCTCATCATATCTGTCTGTCAGAGCAACGGCAGATTTGAACGTCAAAGCTAAGGTAGTGTGGGTGGGAGGGGGGGTTGGGGGGGTGGGGATTGTGTGTGATACGACGGCAATGTCGCCCACGGACGTGAAGAGCCTGGAGGAGTGAGCCCCGTTTACCTACCAGAGCAGGCTACTGTAGGTGATTAGGTGAGTCAACTCATTACGACTCCCACAGGAAGACAATCTTTTCACTGCGTTGGTCTATTCCCGGGATCTTAGACCTGGCTTTGTGGCCAGTCCTTCAGTCTCCGAATTCACTGTAGACTGTAAAGCATCCACTCTGGTCCTGTTACCTGCTCACACTCTGTCGCTCACACACACACACACACACGTGTGTATACACGCGCAAGCCTGATGGGTTTCAGACACGCAGACACAATCAGATTTCATTCGGAGGTACGTATCGATGTGGGCAAACAAACGGTCGGAAGCGCACTCGCACCCCCCGTACACACGCACGCTCACATGCACAAGCAGGCAGGCTCACCCCATTTATCAGACACACAGGTAGAGAGAGTGATAGAGATAGCCTGGATGGGAGAAACGAGGAGCGGGGACGAGATTGGATGGGTGGAAGTAAAGTGGAGATGGAGAAAGAAGAATGAGAGGGGGGGAGAGGAGGGAGAGACAAGGCAGAGAGAGGTGAGAGGGATCACACTGTGCTATCAAGAGAGAGGGGGAGGTGGTGGGCGATATATTTAAAGATAGGGACAGAAGGAAGGAAGGAAGGGAGGAAGGAAGGAGGAGAGAAATAGAGAGATATTGAAAAAAGGAGAAGAAAGGATAAACAGATAAAAGGAGAGGGAGAAAGAGCAATTTAAACAAAGCAGGGAGAGTGGAAGAGAGAAATGGCAGCGCAATTAACAGCAAGACCTCATTTCCTAGCCCTGACTCACCTGTCTCTTCCGATGATAAATCTACCAGGTAACATGCTCTCCCTCACACACTCACACCCACACACACACACACTTAGACACATTCACACTCGAACTCACCCACACACGCGTCAATACCTTAGCACATTCTCTTTACCACTCTCCCCAGCCCCACCCCTCCTCTCTGTCTCTCTCTCTCTCGCTCTTTTTTTCTCTTTTTCTATCTCAGACTTTCACACTAAGACTGTTCAATCCGCTGCTTTGACTGTCTTCTGTCACATAATCTAACAGGTCCACTGTCACATATGGTATGGAAGAAAAGATTAGCCAAGAAGCCAGAAAACGTCACACACCCACACACAGACACACAGAAACACATGCATACAGTCATGCACAGAAATACACACACAATCACACAGACACATGTGAGAAGGACCGGAGATTATCCGCGCTGACACCCAACACACTCTCAGATACATTTTTGGTCTCACACAGGTAAACACCAATTGGATGATCTAATCTGGGCTAACAGGACCAAGTCCTTATCCCTGGTATTAATCCTATTATTGCCAGCTCCTGGTGTGAATGATGATGGAGCCAGACACAGATCTGAGATCAGTCCCACCTGCCACTGCTCTACCCTGGCTTGTAGGCAGTGCAAACCCTTATCTGGTCTCAGATCAGAGTCTAGAAGCCTTGTCAGCCAACCCTGACAGAGAGATGTCTGGGCGGGTGGCCCTTGTGTGTGTCAGAGTGCCCTCCTGGTAGGACACAGGGGCAGGTTAGCGTAGCGGTTTACTCAAAAACAGAACACGGATAATGGGGATAGTCGACATTTGGCCGTCAAAATGCAGACCCAACTTCGTAAGTGGCGCAGGTGCTAAGATAAACGCACGCGACCACACCCGGCATTCACACGCCAATCGTCTTCGGAAGAGGTTAATTGTATTTTTCTTTTTTTACACCGTGTCTTCTCAGAACGGTCCTGCGGTCGGGCTGTTACGTTCGTTCAGGAGAAAAGCACTTTTATGGAAGATGGCTGACTGATGAATGAGAGAAAATGTCTGGGAAGTATGATAAACAGGACAGGATTTATTCATACCACAATGACAACTAATTAAAAGATACAGGGGTATTACAAGGACACACCTTGTGTGTGTGTGGGAGGGGGTGTATATATGTGCGCGTGTGTATGTGTGTGGGGGTGTATATGGGTGTGCACGTGTGTGTATGTATGTGGGGATGTATAGGTGTGCACATGTGTATGTGTGTGGGAGTGTATATGTGTGCACGTATGTGTGTGGGGGTGTATATGGGTGCGCGTGTAAATGTGTGAAAGTGTATATGTGTGCGCGTGTGTATGTGTGTGAGAGTGTATATGTGTGCGCGTGTGTGTCGCTCAAAAAGCCTTAGTGGTTGATAGCTCCCCGCAAGCCAATTAAGGCAACGGTTTTATTATTATTTATTATTAACAGCTTTATATGAAACCGAGACAGAATTTGCTTCTGAAAACAACATTTTGATGAAGACAAATGGGGGGGAAAGAAAACAGAGAAAAGAGAGAGAAATGGATACAGACAGAGGAGAGAGAAGGGGATAAAGAGAGATTAGTGAGAGAGGGCGAGGAGAGAGGGGGGAGAGAGAGAGAGAGAGACAGACAGACAGAGAGAGAGACAGACAGAGGGCGGGAGAGATGAGAGAAGGGGGAGAGAGACACAGACAGAGGGCGGGAGAGAAGAGAGGGGGAAGAGAGACAGATAGACAGAGGGCGGGAGAGAGAGGGGGCAGTGAAGAAAGAGGGAAAAAGAGGGGGAGACCAAAAGATCCAGACTGCACATACGCAATCATGTGCGCGCACACAAACTCGCGCACGGACAAAAATAACACACACGCTCACTTGTGCACACATACACGCAGACAGTCACTTGCACACACACAGGCAGTCTCACACAGGCACACACACACATACACTTGTACTCACACACACTTGTACAGGACATAGTATACATGCAAGCCTAGAGAGGTTCAGAGCAACACAGGCCCTTTACTGTACATAGAGCTGTTACAGTATTATTACTGTACAGTATAACTCAACAGAGCTGGGGACAAATGGCTCGTTAAGGATTGAGCAGCAAGGGTATATTCTATACCCTTATTTTATATTTTTTACTCGTACCTTCTACAGTTATATGCCCTGCACCTGTACAGCTACTGCCCACTTTCTATTCGCATTTATATTATTTTTTATCTTTATCGCATCCTATTTAAGTCCCTAGTAGGTTCTCCTTCTAACTCGTTTTTCGCTCTCTGTCTTTCTCCATCCATCTCTCTCTCTTTCTCATTCTTTCCCTTGCTCTCTCTATATATGCTGGCATCTCTCTCAAGTTTACATTTAGTCCTTTAGCAAACACTTATATCCAGAGCGACTTACTGCAAAGGACATTTCCCCTGAGGTACAGTAAGGGTGAAATGTCTTGCCCAAGGACACAACGTCATGCTGGCAGCCGGATATCGAACCAGGTACCTTTTGATTACAAGCCTGACTCCCTTACTGCTCAGCCACAGGACTCTCTCTCACACACACACTCTCTCTCTGTGTGTCTCTCCATGTTCTCACATTTTCCCCTTTTCGATTACTCTATCGCTGTCTCTTAATATGCAAAATATATATACATATTTACATTTATATATATTTACTGTATACTGTCTGCAGCTATATATAGAGAGAGGGACTTGCAGCTATATAAAGGCTTTCTTCCTCTCTTTCTCTCCCCCCTCTCCCTCTCTTTTAAAGAGTTAGTAACTCATTCTACAGGCTGTCCCTTCGCACCGGTAAATAAACGAGCGTTGCTTCCACAGCTCGAGATCCCACGGCACAGCGCTCTCTTTATGCGACCATAGGTTTCCCGCGACGAGAAAACACACAGAGACTCCCGCTCACACACAGACACGCACGCGCGCAGTGAGCTCGTGCGCAGTGAGCTGTGCTCTCGGCTCTGTCTCTCCGCTGCTGTCGGTCGGACGCGATGATTAATGGCTCGCGCTCCTGCGCACATCCAACCGGGACAGGAGAAAGCCATCGAGCTCGAGCCTAAACCTCTTTTACACCGCTTCCGTCGCGATCAACATCAGTTATACAGACGTTTGCATGTTGCCTTTCCGGATGATGCCGAATACCGACGAATTAATTGAAGTCATCCCCGGAAACTAAGTACAATGTAGGCGTGGGCATCACATGAACACACATTTCATTTATGACCTTCTTTTTCATGCTGTCATCAAAGCCTAATGCACGTCCACTCCAGCCTACACACACCTTAAAGGCCAAGGACGTGATTGTTCAACGCCAAAACTAACATGACATGTTATTTACTTATTTTGCATGAAAAATAATTTATATAGATAACGTCCTTAATGGACACTTAAAGTGAAATATGTAAGTATAACTCATTCTGAACATGTGATTGTACTCAAACACCGATTGTTTATTTTTTTTATGATTTTGGATTTCGATGAGGAGGTTGGACACCACCGCTGGACCATGGCCAATAAATGGAGCAGGTTATAGGTTGAAATTGGACTGCCTGATCGTCTCACCTCTCCGGTCTACAGACTGTCAAATATAGCGGGAAAATTATCATGACTTTAAAGAGAATGCAATCTGACATCAAAACCATCATTTAAGTCGAGGTCTTCTTAAGTCTCACCCTAGATCAGAGTAAATGTGTTCCAAAATCTGTGCCAAATATCAATAAATAAGAACATCACGTGTACGTTGGTATGGACTGCTCATCTTTTGCGAGCTCCTTGACCACCGGTATCGAACCTGTCCGGTACCCTTCACCGCCTTCCAGCACCAGTGTAAGGGTCGGTTCACCAGCCTCATCCTGAACCCGCGCAAATTAACACCCTAGCACGCACTAACGAAACGCGGTGTCACTGAAAAAAACTTACGGTTTGTTGGGAGAGCTCCGTTAAGGTTGTTGAAACGGCAGCAAATCCACATAACGGCTGATAACGTGAACGAGAATCCCACTGCAGGACGCTGCCGGTTCATCTTCTACCGGTACGACGACGGGTGGGATGGGGAGAAACTGAAAACGGGTCGGAAGCTGGAGAGTTTCCCGCGGCTTCGGTACACCTGCACGCGCGGAGCAGCGCGGTATGCGCGATCTCTCGGTCTCAATTCTCTCCTGTCCGTTCTGTCAGTAACGAGATTATGCCACTGTCCCTGTGCAAGCTTTCCGATCGCGCCAACCAGCCTCGGGTGAGCCCAAATGAAAGGCAGCGGCTCGCTCTGTTCCCGTTTTATTGAACTTTTGTTACGTCCGTGCTGAGAATATGTAGAGAAGGACCGGGGAGGGAGCGAGAGGTGCTCTTAAGCCATGCCCGAAAGCAGCGCAAATGGTAACAGCCAGAGTTCTCGCATTGTTGACTTGTCCGCTTCTGAGAGCGCTGTGAGGCTTCGGGCTATGGTGCTGAACTTATCTCTGCCGTGCCTGCCTGCTCTCTCTCTCTCTCTTTCTCTCTCTCTTTCTCTCTCTCTCTTTCTCTCTCTCTCTTTCTCTCTCTCTCCCTCTCCCTCTCTCTCTTTATCTTTCTCTCTCTCTCTCTCTCTCTCTCTCTCTCTCTCTCTCTCTCTCTCTCTCTCTCTCTCTCTCTCTCTCTCTCTCTCTCATATAAACAGACAGTGCCCCCCGCTATCTCCCTCTGACTGTAGTTGGTACGTTCCTCGACATTCCCGCTTGAATTCTCTTGGGACGGGGCCACTTGCTCTCTCTCACTCAATTTCTCTCTCTCTCGCTTTAAATCATGCTAAAGTTTTTAATAATAGTATCAGGTCAGAGTCTGTGACAGTGTATGACTACTTATTAAGGCTGACTAGTGGACCTAGTGAAAAAGATCAGGCGTATTTAATGAAAGAGCGAGGCGAGGGGCCAGGCAAGCACGGGGCACAGGGGAATCAGGCATGCGGGCTGGGCCGAAGTCGCACTTGACTACGCCTCAACACTTCAATATAAGCGGTCGAGAACTATGGGTCTACAGGTCACCGCAACGAATGCTCTGCTCTGGCGATGAGTGGCAGAGTTGAAGTACGGTTGAGTTGGCGAGCTGACAAACCACAGGTGTTTAGGTTCAAAAGGCGCACCGTTGTCACCGGCGACTGAGATTGCACGCACGCACGCTCACCCACACACACACACACACTTACATAGACACACGGACAGGCAGAGATGTCTGAAGTAAATTGAATGGTCACGTGAACACCCGGTTTTATTTACACAATCACCAACACGACGAATCAACAGAAATACTACAAGGCCTGCATGTTCCAATATATTCAATGGAAAATCTGCACACAGAAAAACCATCTGTCGGCTTTTTGTACAGATGAACACAACAAAGTAGCTAACAGTGCACCAGCGCGTCTCTTAGGCACGATTCACTTGTTGACGCGGTTCTGCATTTTGAATGCACTCTCCCCCCCAACGCGGGAGGGGGTAGATTAGGAAGGCTGCCCAGCCGCTGTCCACCTGAGCCAGGAAGACAGACTCGATGGCACGGAGCAGGTGGCTGATCTGTATTGGTTTTTCCTCTTCCGTTAGACTGGTGAGAGGAGTACTCAAACATCTGGTAGTTTATCACAACATCGGTTTGAAGAGCCCTTTCTCTTTGTGGCCTATGGCCTTGCTGCACTCGCTTTACCATCCGTACCACCAGCCGCGCCTCACTTCCCCGAGGACCCGTACTCCGTTTCAAATCTCCACGTAGCTTTGTCACAAACAATCCCCCCACCCCATTGGTTTATCTTCCTCTCTCCATTTCTCTTTGTGTCCAACACTTTTCTCTCTCTCACTCTCTCCCCACTTCTGCCTTGATGCGTCCTACTCGCTTTCTTGCTCTCGCTTTACCTTGACGTCTCGCTCGCTATCTTTTCTCCCTCTCTCACCCTCTTTCACCCCTCCCTTCCTCTCCTGCCTGTCTTTAAAACATGTCAAACTTCCCTCTGAGTAAATATGAATTTGATAGCGTCTCGCCTGACAAACTCCAAAGTGGTTCAGACACTGACCTCATCTCTCACCAGCAGCTAAACGTTCCCGATGTAGAATAATCACACCTGGACTGAGAGGATCCAAGCAGTTGCGTCAAGTCGTCGTCCTCCAGCAACACGAAGCACGATTGACTTATGCTAATTGATGACATTTGGTGTCAGTCATACCCGAGGTAATTAGCATACTCTGAAAATAGCATCAGGAAGCTCTGTCAACATCTGCACTTCTTCACTCAGCATTCTTTTGCCTTGACAGACCATATGTTAGAGTGCAACTGCAGTGATGAAGTCTGGATAAGATTGTTTATCTTTCTGAGCGTTATTTTCGAGCAGATACAGTCTGTAGATTCTGGTAATTAGAGGAGACAAGCTAACTCTGGGAGATTAAGAAGACAGAACAGTAAACCAGAGTGAATCCTTCTTCTGTGAAATCACCTACTGCTGCCACAACCACGCTAGGTTCATGACCACACTAGGTTTATGATCACATGAGGTTCATGACCACACTAGGTTCATTACCACATGAGGTTCATGACCACGCTAGGTTCATGACCACGCTAGGTTTATGATCACATGAGGTTCATGACCACACTAGGTTCATTACCACATGAGGTTCATGACCACGCTAGGTTCATGACCACGCTAGGTTCATGACCACACTAGGTTCATGACCACACTAGGTTTATGACCACATGAGGTTCATGACCACATGAGGTTCATGACCACATGAGGTTCATGACCACACGAAGTTCATGACTGTACTAGGTTCATGACCACATGAGGTTCATGGCCACATGAGGTTCACGACCACACTAGGTTCATGACCTCACTAGGTTCATGACCACATGAGGTTCATGGCCACATGAGGTTCACGACCACACAAGGTTCATTACCACACTAGGTTGATGACCACACTAGAATCATGACCACGCTAAGTTCATGACCACACTAGGTTTATGACCACATGAGGTTCATGACCACATGAGGTTCATGACCACACGAAGTTCATGACCACAATTGGTTTATGACAGTACAAGGTTTATGACCACACTAGGTTCATGACCGCACTAGGTTGATGACTGTACTAGGTTTGTGACAACACGAGGTACACGACCACATTAAGAAGTTTACCACTAGAACACTAGTTCTGGAGTGTGCTGACTCAGTAACTTTCCGAAAACTCCTATCATACACGTCCGTGTTCATGGTAACAATACCCTCTCCTAACTGAAGACCATTTCAGTTTTGCCGTGTCCATCGGCACAATGACAGTCATTCAAGTGTGCCCAGCAGCAGGGACATTAGAATTGGAACAAGTTCAAACACTCCTCCTCCCCCCCCCCCCCCCCCTTCCCCCAACGCTCGGCTCCCATTCAGCCGCTCCACGCTTGGCAAATGAAGCGAAGATGTTATCGGAAGCCGACTCCTGGTTGTCTGCTGTTCTGATCGCTTGGCTCTTTCTTAATAGAGAGCCCCCCCCCCACTTTCCCCCCCACTCCCTCCCTCCCTCCCCTCCCTCCCCCCCTCCCCGTACAAAGCAGAGCCCAGGTGGCTCAGGTGAGAGACTGGGGAGCGGCTCTAATGAGAGGAGGACGCAGCTGCTCCGGGGGAAGACAAAAAGGAACCAAAGGGAGAAATGGCTGAGACCGGACATTTACCGTACAAATGGAACCTCTGATTCGAAAGACCGCGTGGGTTGTCATTTTTTTTCTTTCTCCCTTGTGAGAGAAGATATTCCCTCTGGTGGTGGTGGGGGAGGGATGTAATGGGGGTGACGGGGAGGGGTGGGGGGGGGCAGGAGAAAGATTATCTGTACCTATAAGGAACCGTCGTCTTTTAATAATGCCGGAGCGTAATTGGTTTCTGAAACGTTTCATGGGCTTAATTAACCAAACGAGCGTCGAAGAAAAGAGGTGAGAGAGAAAAAAAGGGATGGGGGGTGGTGAGAAAGAGATTGGTTGAGAGAGAGGGGAAGGGAGGTGGGAGAGAGGGCACGGAGGGTGGGAGAGAGGGAAATGGGGTGGGGAAGAGAGAAGGGTTGAGGGAGAGAGGAAGAAAATATGAGGGGCTCAGAGAGAGAGGGGCAGAGTGGGAGAGAATAAGAGGGGGTCGAGAGAGGAGGAAATGAGTGGGAGCGAAATAGAGGGTGGTGAGAGAGGAGGCGTTGTAAAACCAAAGATTGAGATCAGCTGCCATATCACCTTAGTTCAAAAGCTTCTTTTCACTTATGTTTAAATTACACTTAATTGGCACTTAATTGTCAGCACCAGAAATATGCAATGGTGAATACAAAGGAAGGTGTAGCAAAAAGTTATCTCTCTCTCGCTGTCTCTCTCTCTCTCTGAGACACAGATTTAATTATTACTTTTGATGTTATTGAAGATTATTTTCATGTCCATTACTTCATGTTTATATGTAAGGGTTTTAACTATACAACAAAGCGACACAGATTTATGTATTTATGTGTATGAGAGAAAAAGAGAGATTGAGAGTGTGTGTGCACATGCACCTTGTATAATGAAATGCACACACAATTGTACAGACTACTTTGTGATACTACTTTATGACTGCTCTGTGATATTTCCTCGATACGCCTGGAGCACATGAAAAAAGAATTCCTACCGCATATCTACCAAAGTGATTCCCGTGAGATTTCACCGACACGAAGTACAGATTTAATACATAATGGAGCTCGACATATACTTCAGAAGCAAGATCAAGTCATCTTCGTCTTTGAAATACGATGTGTGTTCACACCTCCACAATGACACTCCCATCGCAGGATCCATGGGAATATTTTCCAGGTTAGAGTTCAACACATCAAAGTTGTCACACTTCCCTTTCAACCTCCCTCTGCTTACAGCTCTCTGTCAGGATTACATCTCGGAAACTTCTATACCATTCCGCAACGCCACGAAGAAGGTTCCAGACTTGACATCGATCTCCGAAACCAATGTGATTTAACACTGGGGGGATCAACTTTGTTTTGTTTTCCTAACATGAAGGAATGAAGTCATGTCTGAGGTCAAGAAATGCTATGCATAAAGAAGAGTACAATTACAGTATTACTCCACATTTCAGTAGTACACAGGAAGTATTTCACGGTATCGTTTGCACGGAATTGGTTTGAAAGAGGTGTTGGAAGAAGCACTGTGCATAGGAGGACTTGACCCCTTGCTGGATGACAAAGAGCCTCCCAACTCGAATAGTTTACTTCTATGGGAGGTGGGGTTCAACTATTTTGCCCGTCCCATCCCCTCCTGCATGTCCATGTCCCCAGGTAGGTGCATGTCCCCCCGCCCTCCCCACACATCAATCCAAACACTATTTGGAGTCTTTAACATCCAGACAGGCTGCACTTCTCTCTCATTGATCCAGATCCATTGACCCATTTCCAGGGCAGGCAATACAGTAATGTCTGAATGAATCTTGATCCGAGCTGATTAAAAGTATTGATCATCAGATCGATGTGGTGTCTGGTTGACCTATGGATACTAGTTATTATTTGGTACAGGCAGGACAAGAAAAAAAAACGAGATGCGATGCCTGTTGGTTTTATGTATCGGTGCATTTTGATTTAATTCATTTAGCAGATGCTTTATTGCTCATTTCGCTTTGCAGTTTGCTACGAAATGTAGGTGTGAACTGCATAATAAGCTTGATAACTATAGGTCAGGCAGCTCTTTTAAGACACGGACCGAATTAGACAGCTGCCTTCGCTAGTCCTGACCTTGCAAGACTTCGAAGAGAAATTGGTCTAGATTGGAATGCTCGTGAGGTTACATTTATTTATGCCGAGTATGCATAATCACATTGTGTATAGATTCAGCATGTTCTTTAATTGGTTTTCTCAAAGGTGGCCCTTACACGTCAACATTTTATCTGCTGTTCATGCTACTCATCAGCTCAGTACTAATTAGGATGTCTTCGCATGTGGCTTCACAGCCCGTATGGAATAAACTATTCATTGACAGACAAAACAACAAGAATTCTATTTAATTAACCAACAAACCAGCTAACTGCACTCAAGGTCACCAGGCGGGCTACGGTGTGGTGGGCAGCATGTTCAGCACCTAGCTGAGCTAACGACCAGTGGTTTCTGAGACGTCTTTCATCATCGCCCATGCAATGACGACCTCGAAAGCCAGCCAATCCAATCGGCTCCTAATTAATTAGCGCTTGGCTAACGATCTCCCGCACATGCTCTGCTGAGTGAAGGAATGCTTTTCGGGTCGCCGGGTGTCTCGTTAATGATGACACTCTTCCCGTTAACGAGGGAGCGGAGTGATGGTGCGTATCCAGACAGGTGAGGCTGTGCATTTACAGGGTGGGCCAGATCATGGTGACATTAGCGGACAGATTAACACTCAGGGGATTCTGTCTCTCTGACCGGCCTCTGGCGCCCACTCATCACAGGAGGAATGGGGATGAAACCAAGCCAGCACGAACAACTGTCTTCTTTCTTCTCTCTCTCACGCTCTCTCTGGCTCCACATTTTGCCTGTTAGTTATTTAGTTTTTATTATTAGTTTCATTTCAGTTCCCACTCCTTGTTCTGTTTTAAACGGAAACATGTAAATGGCTCTCAATGGACTTTTGTGTTCCAATACAGGTCGAGTAAAAATGAAAAACTCTCCTTCTCTCTCCTTCTCCCTCTGTCTCTGTATTCCTCCCTCCCTCCCTCTCGCTCTGCTCCGCTCTCCCTCTCTCCCTGGTCTCACATCAAATTCACTTTTCCAACTCTTTACCCTCCTTCTCCTCCAATCTCTCATTCCTATTATGCGGCCCCCATCCCTCAGTCTCTGTCTCCTCACCCCCTGCTCCCCCTCTCTGGCCTTCCCAGTCTTCTGGTTTTGCTGCCAAAGCGTTTTTTTCTGTTTTGTGGCGGTCGTTCCTCCGTAAACTGGATTTATACCAACAAATCCTCTGGCTTTCTCCTGCCTGTTTGTTTTCACTCTCAGCCAGAGTGTGTGTGTACACTTGTGTTTCTGTCTGTGTGTGCTCTATGAGTGTGTATAAGTCCTGCATGTGTGTGCCCGCCCCCCACCCCCGCCCCCCGAGACCAGGCCTGATGCTGTGTAATCTGTGATTATTGCCAGCTAAGGGGCAACCAGATATCAAATCAAATCAATCAAACATGTTTTTTATTCTGCTTTTCTACCTAGCCAGATCATCATCCTTTACTCTCCGTTGTCCGCACTGTTTCATTATACTCTCCTTCTCTCCTTTCTTCTCATTTCCTCCAGCCCTACCTCCAGAATAATTTTCTACTTGTATGAATACCTTTTATAATACATACATTAATTCATACTGACTGCTCATCCCCTCAACAAAAAACAGATTTTCTTGCATTATTACCATGGACATCAGCTAAATGGTATATTGTAATTGCAACTATGACTAGAGAGGGTACAATTTCTGGGGAAATTGTGGGGTGTGCTAGCCTCACTTGCTGATGGATTAAGGGCTTTTGTACGGAAATTGTACTGCTCATTTGCTACTCAAAATACAAAGAGTGAAAAGTAGAATACAAGTTTTCTTCTCATTTCCCATGCAAGAGGGAATGGTGATCGGCAAAGCGGTCTCAGTTGAAAGGTTTAATCAAAATGAATGCGTTGGACAATCCGGTGTAAAAATAGTCCTGTGCCTTAAGTTTTTCCCTTCTGATTATATTCTTTGGGAATTTAGCCTAGTAATGCATGTATTGATCAAGAAACAGTCCTTTTGAAGCTTAGTGTAACGTCACGGTTAGCATCCAATCACAATCAAACAGTATTATTTGCTAACTAAAATGATGCCCCCAAAAACGTAAATAGGCTTGACAGTTATTTAGTGGTAAAACACCCATTCAAAAAAGGTTTACAGGTAGCGATCAGATCATTGTCAGTAACCATTTAGAGACCAGCGTGAGGAAGCTGGCTGCAGTAGTGCTAGATTGTGGAATAAAGTGCTAGCTAGCACTATCTTAGATTAGATTCAACTTTAATGTCATTACACACGTACAAGTACATGAGCTAGCTAGCACTATCTTAGATTAGATTCAACTTTAATGTCATTAGACACGTACAAGTACAGGGTAACAAAATCAAGTAAGCATCCAACCAGAAGTGAAAAACAGGTAGCATAGCTCTGACTAGCAGAGATTCTTGCTAGCAAACAATGCTAGTGCTAAAATAGTCCTAACTATATAGTCTATGACTTAGCCTACTAACATTGCATTAATAATAATAATAAGGGTAAAGCGCTCATCCCAAAAAGGTTCACTGGTAGCAATCAGATCATTGTCAGTAACAACGCAACATGCAACCTTTATGTCCCAGTTTAGAGGCCAGCGTGAGGAAGCTGGCTGCAGTAGTGCTAGATTGTACTATGAGCTAGCTAGTACTAGCTTAGCTCTGACTAGCAGAGATTCTAGCAGTTAAATCGTTATCTAGCACTAGCGTTGTTTGCTAGCTCTACTAAGGGGACTTTAGGTAGCCATTTTGTACCAAAATCTTCTCTGTACACCATACTGTACACCAAGTACAGTAGCTAGCTCCATAGCTTGATTCTCCTCTCCATAACAAAATGATGTCACTTTATTCCACAATCGACATAATTGGCCAAACAAGGTATGAATATTTAGGTTACAGTATACATAATCTAGCTACTTCATGTTCATTTAAATGTAACAGAAATATGCTAAAATCGAGTCTCTAATGCTTACTCTCCAGGACTTACAATCAGTTAATGGGACAGTTAAATATATATATTTTTTATTGTCTGAACATTTCACCCAGCTGCTAGTTCAAAATCCTGTCCTCTCCAAGCTGGACTACTACTTAACGGGCAGTGAACGGGACAGCACCCGACTACATTAAGTCTTTCCTCCAGCCTTACACCCTCACCCTTCACCTACAGTCTTCTTTTGACAACCGTCTAGTGGTCCCACATCTTAAGAGCGCCCGACCAACACAAGCTCTTCCCCTGTCTGGCCTCTCAATGGCGCAATCAACTCCCCACGTTCATCAGAGACATTTACATTTACTCATTTAGCAGACGCTTTTATCCAAAGCGACTTACAGGGAAATTTTTCCTTGAGGCAAGTAAGGTGA
Source organism: Protosalanx chinensis (assembly GCA_030340685.1). Taxonomy (NCBI): domain Eukaryota; kingdom Metazoa; phylum Chordata; class Actinopteri; order Osmeriformes; family Salangidae; genus Protosalanx; species Protosalanx chinensis. The sequence goes on along the minus strand of CM059332.1, from coordinate 4,406,653 downwards.
AGTGCCTTGCCCAAGGACACAATGTCACATAGCCACAGCAGGGGCTCGATCTCACAACCTTCTGATCACAAGGTCAACGCGAGGTCAACACCTTAACCCACCTTAACCCGTTGAGCCATCTGACCCATTCAAACTGACTGTCTCCCCACCTTCAAGAAAAGGCTCTAGACGCATTTGTTCCAGGAGTACAATGGTACTTAGGATTGACTGCTGGACCAAATGTCAGTTTCCCCCCAGGACTGTAATGACTCTTATTAAGAGCCTAGTTGCTCCATTTGCCCAGTTCTTACCCGATTTAGATTTTTTTTACTGGCAGTGAGGTATATTGTTGTTGTTGCTTGCTTTCCTTCAGGTACAGTTTTGTCCATTCGAGATGCATGCCGTGTAGCTTGTTTGGCTGAAAGCTCTTGTGGTTCTTCCCTTTGGCACTTGTTTGATTTCACACGATGTATGTCTCATAATCTGTCAACCCGCAATGTTTGGGGACTATCATGTTGTTATGATCAGTGACCGATGCTGTTTTGTAAAGCTCTCTCTTGGAAATCGCTTTGGATAAAAGTGTCTGATGAATGAATACATGTAAATGTAAGCCCACCCTCACAATTTCCCCAGAAATTGTACACTCTCTACATGTAATAATAATTGTAATAATCAGAATCTGAATCAGAATGGGTTTTTATAAGCCATGAAAGTTTGCACGGACAAGGAATTTACTTTGGCAGGGGCCTGCCGAGGCAGCCATTCTAGAAACTTTCAAAAAAAGTTTCAGCATAACATGAGGACAGGGGAGAAAAAAAGCAACTCCCAGACATATACAGTTTGGGAACCAGCCAAGAAAACACCTCAGCACATACATTGACATTTATTCATTTAGCAGACACTCCAAAGCGACTTACAACAGATAGCATTAACAACATACAGTATATAAACAATACATAACTTATGATGGGGGGGTGATGATCATGAAAGTTTGCGTGTATGTGTAGGTCTGGGTTGGCACGTTCAAAGGCCACAATCAGTCAGATTCTCAGTTCACAGATTGTACTGCCATGGAGACATCCTTGTCATCATGACCCCGAAGAGCAAAGCACAGATGCATATCAGTAGTAGATGAAAGTTTGTGTGTGTGTAGTTCTGGATCGGTACCTACGCCTTGGCACAATCAGTTAGATTCTCAGTTTGCCGATTGTATTGCCATGGAGACATCCTTGGTCATGACCCAGACATAGGTGAACCACAGATGTCTGTGGGAAGGGGAAAGGGAAGAGACTACAAGAGAGTCTAACAGCAGCACACTCCAGGGGATGTTTTCCAGTAACGGCCTCGGTCAAAGGCCTGAGCTTGTTGGGGCTAAAACCAGATAAGATTTTAGCTTGTTTTAGCTTGTTGAGCTTGTTCACATTCCACGTCTGATGGTCTTCACATCGGTCAATCATGTCGGGCAGCCTTAGGGGGCTTTTGACAGCTGTATTGGTTTCATGAATTTTCCAATCCAATCAGCAGAAGCCTGTAATCATGGTTCCGAATAGGAATATGTCTTCAATCGTCCTCCACGGAAAGCATCGCCAGGCACATGACACGCCACTCCTCCCACTCGCCCATTGTGTATCCAGTTGCAAACGTCCCATCAGGACAGTTGGGTTTCCCCAAACCCAAGCTTCTCCTCGAGAAGATGGTGTCAAGTGCGTGGAGAGACCAGCTCATCAATTCCATCTTTCTTGCTTCGAAGAGTGATGCGGAGAGAGTCTCTCTCGAACAAGACAGAGACAAGCCGATAGAAGCAAGCAGGGAAGGTCAGGGGAAGGAGAGGAAGAGAAAATGCGACCGCCTCCGTCGAGAGCCAAAGAAAAAGTCATAATTAATATAATTTTACTCAGAAATAAAAGTGATGTTTCTCCTTGCAGAGAGAATTATTCTAGACTCAAGTCCTCCTGCATAGTGAAGAATGCATGAATTCCAAATGAACAATTCAGAGCACAGTATCACTCACCTTCACGGTTCCCCAATCATCAGCCCCCAAAAAAGAATTTACCTAAAACCCTCATTATTTAACCGTGAACTCCAGCTCACCTCACCCCCCCATCCCCCCCTCGCCCGTTCCTGCCTCTGTGTTTTAATATCATTACCCTGAAACCTCCTCCCAGATTCTATTTCATTATTTCAGCGATAACACTGTAGTGTGTTGTATTGGAAGGCAGTGATGTCTTGTCCCAGGTAATTCCAGTCTAGGAGTGCAAAGGGCTCTTTTCTGCCTGGCTAATAGGAAAATGACCATGCGGACGGAAAGATAGTCTCTTTTCAATTACTGAGGGTGAGAAGATCGCCCATCCCTGCAGATGACTGGCAATAAGAGCGTTATCCTGTATCAGTAAGCAGATAATAGAAGGGCGTCACTTTTAACACACTTTTCATTACTATAAATGCCAAGAGTTCAGCATGCCCATAGCCTGGCATCAGGAATAAATAGTTAGATGCTATACAAAGATGACTTTGCGACAATTTTATTTAAACATTTAATGGAAAGTTAAAGAAAGACGGTACCATTATACTCTAGATTGGAACATGACTATAGAATTCGTTTTTAACTAGAATCTGACTAGAACATAATTCTACTCCATAATTCTACTCCTGGTGCCCAGGAAACGGAGGGACTCCACAGTGTTGACCTGGGAGTTGCACAGGGTGATGGGGGATGAATGAAGATGTATGGCGTGAACGAACGCACCAATTATGGTGCTAGCAGGTATTATTTTACCGGATTATTGCCACTGTGTCTTGAAAAATAAGAATAGAATAGAATGCCCTTTATTGTCATTATACAATTGTACAATGAGATTTGGAGACTTCTCCTAAAACAGTGCCAGACGAACAGGTGCCAAAAACACATACAAATACATTATATAATTAAAAGCAGCAGCATCACTATAAGTAAAAACGGTTGAAGTGCGTGTGCAACAATACAATTGATTAAAGTGTGTGTGAAACAGGTAAAACAGTCAAATCGGTTTAAGAGCATGTAAAACAGGTAAAACTGCAAAACAGTCTGTGCTGTTAGCGTGTTATACCCGGAAACAGCGTGTTTGGGAGTTCAGGGTTGTGATGGCTCTTGGAATGAAACCGTTTTTCAGGCTGTTTGTCCGTGCTTTGATGCACCTGTAGCGCCTGCCAGAGGGCAACAGGTCAAGCAGCTGGAAAGAGGGGTGTGAACTGTCCTTGACGATGTTCTGAGATCTGCTGAGGCACCGGGAGGTATAAATGTCTGTCAGAGAGGGGAGGGGGCAGCCGACAATCCGTTGCGCTGCCTTAACAGTCCTCTGGAGCCTTGCTCTACAAGTTCCATGATTAGAATAGCGTAGGTAGCAAGCTGCGGTTGGCTATCTATATCTTCTTATAGAAGGGACAGCAAACCAGCTTGTTATTGTGTGTGTCTGTGTGGGTGTGTGTACCTGTATAAGTATGTAGGAGAGTCTCTGTGCGTTCCAAATGGCTCCATTAATAAACACAATTTCAGCATTTACACGCAAGTTACACTATATGGAAAACACACACTCACTGAAAAATATAAACACGCACATTCAAATACACCCCCCCACCCATACACACACACACAAACACCAGTGAAGCCAAATGCGTTCCCCTCTAAAAACAGATTGAGCCAGAGCCAACTTTTAAATGCAGGAAAAAAAGAAAAAAAATCAACTGCTATTCGATTCAGCTTTCCATTCACCAACAAAGAAGAAGGGGAGACATTTAATTGGCTCCAGTATTTGTTCCAGCAACTGGGAGAGAAATAAAGCAAGACAGGAAGCGGGATATTATCTCCAGTTGGTTGATCTCATTTCTCATCTACAAGGCTGATGAGAATATCCTATTTGACTTGATGCAGGCAGCTCTGCTGTGGAGACTGTGTGAGGCTGGAGCACATGACCCACGACCTCTAGAACCCCCAGAGGGACAGCAGCCAGGAGCTGGGGAACCCTGCGTCAGAGTTCAAGGGTCTTGGAACCGTTCAAGATGGAATTCTCAAGCGTGAAGTTCTGAAGAGAGTGTAGAGCGGGGGTGTACACACTTTTTCAGCATGCGAGCTACTTACAAAATGACAGAGTCAAAGTGATCTACCTACTATAAAATTGCGCAACATATAATTATTCAGAAATATATTGAGAATTCTTTATAAGAACCATATATGTTAGTATACCTTGCATAATTGTGTGAACCCATATTGCTTGTTACAACCCCAACACAAAATAAGTAAATCAGCTTACAAATCAATAACATTTATTTACAAAAAAACAACACAGGGATCAAGGAGGACTGCCAGTGGCACCAAATGAAAGAACAAAATAATAACCCATCCCCCTTGACAGGTGCTGAGCACCCATAAATACAGTGGGTGGTGCTCACTCTAACCTAGGGTTATAACAGGTAAACCTACGTGACGTTAGATGCCAAGCCTCACTCAAGGCTGACTCGCATAAATAAGTGGAGCCAAATAATGCAGGCAAGGATGTTGCATATTTCCTTATGTTGGAGAACTTTTTCTCAGTGAGTAAGCTCCAGAATTGTCCATGAGCTCTGGCCTTCAGCTCAATGTCGGCTTGTAGTGTCAAAATCTCATCTTCCACTCCAGAAGAGTTCAGGTGAAACTGTTGCAATTTTTGATGCGAGTGAAACAACATCAGCATCTTCCCGAATAGGGTAGCACATGAATGTAGCGATTGGCTCGAGTAAAGCAAAGTCTTGACTGCTGTCCTGACAACTGGGATTTTAGTTCCTTAACCTTTCTCCTTGTCAACTCACTTTTCGGATGGAAGGTATTGTCGTTTTTATATACAGTCCGAAAATGCCGCTCCACATTTCCCTTTTTCGGTATAGCGACTGCAGTCTGGCAGATGAGGCAAACGCACTTTGAAAATGACATAGTGAAAAAAAAATCTAACTCCCATTCCGTATGGAAATTGTACGTTTTAGACTATTTATTTGGTCCAGCTTCTCCACTAATTTTCATACTCTTAAGTTTAGAAGTCGTAAATTGGAAGATAACTCGCCAATATGAGCACATGCGCAGAGGTCAGATTGGTCAAACCGACTGTCAGTCAAGTGACAAATGTCATAGTGAGGATAATTGGCTGACATTTTGTCTATCCATATAAGATTTGATCTTGCTGTTTGTAAGTCTTGTTAAACTTGATTTTATATATATATATTTCAACAAATCTGTAAAAAAATAAAATGCAATGCCGTGCCATTTTGCCATGCGATCTACCTGTAATACCTTCGCGATCGACTGGTAGATCGCGATCGATGTATTGAGCACCCCTGGTCTAGAGTTTAAACGGACAGTGCTTTCAGGATGGATGGATAGAGGGATGGAGGGATGTATACAGATGGGTGGATTGGCACATGGATTAATAGATGGCTTGATCATGATACGTTTGTCATGCTAAACCAGGACTCGGCATCCCCGGTCCTAGGGAGCCAGTGTCCTGAAGATTTGAGCCGTTTCCCTGCTCCGGCACACTTGATTCTAATGAAGGGTCGTTATCTGTCTCTGTTGAAACGACTCTTCATTCGTATCAGGTGTGCTAGAGCAGGGAAAATCTTCAGGACAGTGGCTCCCTAGGACCAGGATTTCCAACCCTTGTGCTAAACCATCCCTGCCAACACACACACCCTCCCAGCCCGTGGCCCCTCCACACAACCCCCACCCCAAATAAGAGCTGACTGAAGCAAACAGAAAATCTAAATCTAATGTGATTTAGAGTTTAGCCCCCAAATGTGCTATTAAAAATGTACTGGGTTTCGACATCGAGTTAGATGTAAATGTAAGGAGGTTTTCTCCTTTCTTGTAGAACACCACTACAAGGCTGTTGTTCTTCCTACAGTGGTGACCTTTGCATTTACATGTAGCAGATGCTCTTACATTCAATCCTTTAGTGGATTGAGCGATCCAGAGCGACTTACAGCAAGTTCTGGAGCATTCTGCCAAGGCAAGTAGGGTGAAGTACCTTGCCCAAGGATACAACATCATGTTGGCACGGCCGGAAATAGGCACTTCTGATCACTAGCCCAACTGCTCTACCGCTCAGCCACATGACTCCCTGACTCCCTGACTACCTCGCCCTCTGAATTGCCCTTCAACGTGGGAACCAGAGGATTCCCGTAGATACCGCCTTTCCCAAGTGTCTATGACCTCATAAAACAATCCTCACACCGCATCGTTCTATCACGTCGTCCACACTGGGGCATATTCAATCATGCCAACCCATTATCACTGGTGTGTGCGTGTTTGTGTTGTTGTTGTTATTAATCGTGTGTGACAGCCTGTCTTGTCTGTGTGCCCCTTCCAATTGGAGACATCTGTTCCTCACTGCAGTCACACACGCGCAAAAACACACTCGCACACCCGCACAGCTTGGCGGACACAGATAGATGGCTGGCAGAATCACCTGACAGATGTGTGGTAAAATAGAGGAGGCAGAGAGAGAGAGAGAGAGAGAGAGATGCTCCAACACAGATGTCCCTGTGTGGTCTCTCTCATTTTGTCTATCTTGTCACAGTCTTTCCTCCATCATACACGTCTCTATCTACCAGTCTCTCCTCCAGGTCAAGACCCTCTGATCTTTCTTACTACTCTTATATAGGTCTCTCTCCATAGAATCAGTTTGTCTCTCAACATGGAGTCCGTCTTGTCTCTCTCTCCAGTCTGTTTCGTCTTTCCCCTCAGTCTGGTCTCGTTTAGTCTAGTCTGGCAAACCAGAAGTACACTCAATCATTTAGCAGACGTTCTTTTCCAGAGCGACTTACAGCAATTACAGGGATATTCCCCCTAAGCAAATAGGGTGAAGTGCCTTGCCCAAGGACACAACGTCATGTTGGCACACCCGGGATACAAACCCGCAACCTTCTGATTACAAGCCAGATTCGCTCATCACTCGCTTACTTCCACTCCCACAGAAGTACATCGAATGGAATGATGGGAAGTTCCAAGAAAGTGTTCATAGAGTTCCAGAAGAACAATTCAGTCCACCTTGAAGTTGAATCTTTGGAGACAGACACAATAATATTCAGCCTCTTTTAGTCTTTTTCTTATTGGAAATAAATCTCCTGGAATCCCCATTTGAGTTCTGTGGTATGATTCATAACATTGGAACTGCCAATGTTTCTCAGAGATATCACCAGGATCCCAGCTTCCAAAGACGTAACTAGGAAACTAATAAGAAACTCATATGACATTTCTGCAGTGCATTTACAGTATATGATATGACCGAAAGGATAAAGATCTTTTTTTCAGTTTTCCTGCTCATATTTTCCCTTCAGATTTCAAAGGGATATTGCCGCATATACATAGTTTCTTGTTTACCAAGTTATAATTCAGTGATCAGGTCATGGACATGATGATGTCTGACAGCTTTTAAAAAGTCTATCGCAATAGAAAGCAAAGTGCTAAGGCACCTTCATGGACAAACACATTATAATGCTAAATATTTTGTATATACAGTATAAATATACAGGAATTTGTACTTGCAGAGAGAATTTTTGAATTGCGTATTGCTAGACATGAGCAAGTGGCAACACTGCTAGAAGTGACCTTGAACAAGTAAATACTATTTATTTGTAAATGGCATGTTTTAAGGTTTCAATTACTATAAATAAAATATTTTTCTTCCATCACTCTTGGTTTTATAGTATTGTTAAAAAGTCACCCTGTATATGCAATATAGCTATTGACAGTGAGTGCTTTTCACTGAGTGGTGAAGACGCTGTAAAGGACAAGCCACCTTGAGAAGTCAAAGTTGACCCCATCCTCCAGGTCAAAGTCAAACGCAACAGAGAAATGATGAGTCTCCGGAGCGTCAATGTTTTCCTTGGTCGTGGTTCCATCTGTCTGACCTCTGACCTCTACACGCTCACTGAAGGTCCTCCAGCCGTGACCCGCTCTTCCTCCTTAAATATCAACATTTAATAGTCTGCTTTATTTCTGACCATCTTCTAACTCTCCCTCCCCCTTTTCTTTTGCACACCCTTTCTGCAGTCCCCCTCCCCTTTCCTCACACACAAATACCAGTGCCTCTCTTGTTACTGTGTGGGTGTGTTTGATTGTCTGACTGTCTGTCTGTCTTATCCCTCGTATTTACTGCTAAAACAAGGCTAACTGTGAAGCATGCCAGAAACCCTCTGGTTGGGCTCTAAGCTAGATAGATGGTAAGACAATATCGGGGGAAGATTGAAATATCCATATTTATCAAGTCGTCCGCAGTTATTGGTTTTAAGTAGAGGCAGAGACTTTGTTGCAGGCAAATGGGCGCGAACACACGCACAAACACGCGCACACAGTCGTTCTGCTAGGGCGTAATGCCTCATTTCCTCCCCCCAGTAGATCAGCTGAAATCAGATCAGTGAGAATGAGCGTGTCTGTCTTATGGCCTACCCAAATGTGGGCCTCTTCCAGAACCAGCTGAGAGACGCCCCGACAGCCAGCGCCGACTGTCATCTGTCGCAGACTGACTAACGGAGTAAACTTTGACAGATGGAATAGCAACACTCGTGGGATTGGCAGAACATTATAATTGATGTGTGGCAGTGTGGTTTATAAGCATATTCAAACAATTGGGGGGGGTTGGAGATTTAGGAAGACACAGAAGAGATTGCGTTGGAGAGAGAAAAGACAGAGGAGAAAGAGACAGAGGGATGGAAGGAGGGGGAAATTGGCGAGGAGAACGAAATGATGAATGGCAGAGAGAGAGAGAGAGAGAGAGATGATGTGAGAGAAAGGGAGAGACGGTGGAAAAGAGAGAGATGAAAAGACAGAGAGAGCAAAATGAATGTGGGGGAGAGCAAGGATGAATCGACGCTCGTGTTGTGATCCATTCAAAGGGCACAAATCCTCGGGAAACCAAACTTTTATCATGAATGCATGAATTAGTACTGTCACCGCCATCCCACACACACACACACACACATCCATATGCACAAATCCTCACGCGCACGTACACGCACGTATTATTAATGTATGGACTAACACTCGGTCGCAGATGGCAGAGGGAGAACTTCAAAGACGACTGCGGTGATCTTTAGGGGAACTCAACTTTGCAGGTGGAATGAAGATGAGAGGTGAGGAACTACACGCGCAACATAAAAGTGACTCCCCTGGCCACGTCCTGTTCTCCTCATCCTGAGAGCCACATGGTCAGCTCTCCACAGGGCCAGTACGCTTACCAGGGGCCTGCCGAGAAGGAGGGAGAGAGTGGATGAGGGGCAGAGGGGGGAGACACAAGAGGAACGGAGAGCCGGAGAAGGGTCAAGTGGGGGGAGGGGGGGGGAGGGGGGGGGGAAGTCGGGTGAGAGGCGACGAGAAGGGAGAGGGAAGAGAGCGGGTGAGCTTACAGGAAGGAAGGAGAGAGAGCGTAAGGAGAGAGTGAAACGAGAAGAGAGCGTGAGGAAAGTGAAGAAGAGAGGAGGAAGAGAGTCAGGAGGAGAGGAGAGAGTGAGGTGCGGAAAGGAAGGGAGGGAGAAGGGAGGGAAGGATTGCTTAACTACTGGCAGGGCATATCAGGGCTCCCACTCTGTCATCTAGTCTTCCAAATGAGCACCACCCCATTGCTGTTTTTAACGACGGCCTAAACGAGGCCTGATCCGTCACTCTGCCTTTCCATGGCAGCGCCGAGCCGCAGAAACAGAGCCACGCCAAGCTGAGATGGTGCTTAGAGATGGCTAATTATGGGAAAGGACCTCCTGAGAGACTGGGGCGAGCATCTGAACTGTGGATGACTCATTAGACCACATGGCGCGGCGATCATAGAGACCGATTCTTAGGATGGCGGAATACTGCTCTGGTGTTTGTGTGGGTTGGGGGAGGGGGGTGAGAGAAATGGGTGTGTGCGTGAATGCGTGCCAAAATTATCTGTGTGTGTGTGTGTGCCTGCCCGTATCGTGTGTGTCTAGTCCGTCAGCTGGTAAAGCAGGCGTCAATGCAGACCACGTGCACACAAAAAAAAAGAAAAGCATTATTCTTCGGTCAATATCTCATTTTCCTGTTTTGCCAGGTAGAACCGAAAAAAAGGAGAGAAAATTCTGATTTCCTGCTGGCTCATTTGTTATCGAAATTGCTCGTTGCACGCGCCTCTTTCAGACCCCGTCCCACCGTCCCACCCCCCACACACACCCATCGTCACACGGCCGGAGGGAAGTTTCCGGCTTTCTTGGAGAGACAGCAGCTACTGAGGGGAGGGGGGGGGGGGGGGGGGGGGGGGGGGGGGGGGGGGGACGAGTCCGGAGGAGAGGAGGAAGCGATCTGGGTAAGCCTCACCCTGATCCATGCCCTGGGCAACGGCAGCCTGCGGTGACTCTGATTATATCCTGCTTTTAGTAAACCCCCTATATCTACCAGAGGGCCTCCGCTCACCCCCCCCCCCTCTCTCTCTCTCTCTCTCTCTCTTTCACACACACACAGACACACGCATAGTTTGCAAATAGACATCTAGCACAAATTCACACTTCTGGTGCGCCTCTGCCTCAGGCTTTAGGTGATGACGAGTGTGGTTCTGTGTGTGTGTGTGTCTGTGTGTGTCACTGTGTGCCAGTGAATGAGTGTTTTTGTACGTTATAAATTATGGAGAAGAGAAATATTGAGGTGGAACAGATCGTTGAGGTGAGACATTAGTATTTCTGCCCTACTTTCCCTCCAGCTTGTTAAAAGCAATTGTCTACCCTATCTGTCACCCTGCTTGTCTCACTACCCCTAGCTAGGCCTAATATACACACATGCCCAAACACACAAGCACGCGCACATCCCTCCTGGCTAAAGCTGATGAGCGGTGGAGAGAGCTAACTGAAGATGAATGTGCCCTCAGCCCACCTGTCTTGACCCAACATTTCACTTAACAAATGATCAACAAAGTAACGTCGAGGCACAATGTTTTCATAGCAGAGAGAAAGAGAGAGAGGAGAGAGAACTAGAGTGTGAAACATGGAAGAGACAGTGAAGGAAAAGAGAGAGGGGACAAGACAGAGCAGAAAAGATAAATGGAGAGAGACGTGTGGTAATACAAAACCCTGCGGCCGTCTACCCAAAAAGCTACCCAACTCGTTACCTAACTACCTACCCACCTTCCTACCTACCTTCCTTCCTTCCTACCAACCTACCCACCTTCCTACCTACCTACCTACCTACCTAGTACCTACCTTCCTTCCTACCTACCTACCTAACTGCCTACCTACTCACCTAGCTACCTACCCACTTATCTACCCACCTTCCTACCACTTACCTACCCTCCCTTCCTTTCCATCTCCTTACCACATACCTGCCTTTCTACCTTCCAGCTTACCTTCCCACTTACCAACCTGTCAGCCAGCCTACCTCCCTGTCTACCTAGCTGTGAGCAAACCTGCCCGGCTGCCCTGGAATTATCACTCCATCGGTACCTCCATTCATTTGGTTGGGCATGGATGTTATGTCATGGTGACACCTCCCACCATCTATGGTTTCACTTCCTGTGACAGCGCTCTGATGTCTTGTTCTGTTCCCGTTCGCCTCTCTGAGCGTCTCCTTTCATCCAGCCATCCACGACATCAGTCGCTTGTCTTCCTGTCAGAAGTGGTCTGATGCAGGGTTGCCATGTTTGGTGGATAACCCTCCAGGGAGAGGTTACTACTAATGAGGGTTTTCTGCTAAGGGGTACTCGTGTGATGAGTGATTGGCTGATCATCAAGGTTCTCTGATTGGACTCCACACAGAGAGGAGCAGAGAAAGGAAAGGTGAAAGTAGAGATAGAAGGAAATAAAGAAAAAGAGGAATGGGGGATGAAGACAAAGGGTTTGAAAATAACCTCATTTTTTATTTTCACGCTAGAAGACTAATAGAGATAAATGTGGTTTTAGTTTTAGTTTATTGGTATTTTGGTATTCATGTATTAATGTATTACTGTGTTTGTGTGTGACTGTGTGTCCAGGTGGCTGGGTGCACCACACACACACAGACACAAACACACAGACAGATACACACACACACAGACACACCATACTGTTACCCCACTCTCAACCAATTTCTAATAAACAACGTCAAGCTTGGCTGAAAGAAAGGAAAAGCTTGTTGTGAAAAATTGCTCATCTTCCTTCCTTCCCTTATGGTTACAAATGAACAGCACGCCTTTGTAGCAGTAATGGCTATAGGGATATATAATTAAATATATACATCAATGCCCGAGTTAGAAAGCACACAGAGACAGAGATCAACAGCGCGGTTAGACTGTTGAATAAATGATGTTTATTACTTCTATCGTTTTCCAGAGCGTTTTAAGACGGCACAACGGACTGGAATCCGAAAGTGGATGGTAATGTTTTGTTGTGAAAGTTGTATGCAAAAATGTTCCCTCGCAGTTTTAAAACCAAGCTGCCCGCTGCATTTATTGATCAGTGGAAAGCAATTGGATTCCCGTCCCCCCCCCAAAAAAAATTCTGCCTCCAAATCCTCATCAGCAGTGCGTTTTTCACTTCCTTGCAACACCAAATTAACATGCCAAGACACAGATAAAAAATATCTCAGCAGCGCTGAATACAATTTACGGTACGAAATGCTTCTATAAATAGGTTAGTCTCACTCTCACAGTGTAATGCGACAGTTTCCCTCCAAAACTCTATCAGAGTTACGTGCGCGTGACACGCTTGGTATCAGTCCCATAGCTCTAATGAGCTTCCCTGATGGCTTCATAAGTGCTGTTCAGGAGAATTACCTACAGGTAAAACTCCAGGCTAGAGCGTATCTCTCAACCAAACGACTCTCTGGCAGAAATCATTATCAAAGCCATAGGAAAAATTGAATTGTGCGTGTGTGTATGTGTCTGTGTGTGTTTTGCACGCGTGTGTGCGTGGAGATGTGTTGGGCTGTGAGTGTGTTGAGTGGTTGTGTCTGTTTGGGATTGGCTGTGAGTTAGTGAGTGTGTGTGTGTGTGTGTATATTTATTGTACGTGCACTCGTGCATGTGATTAGATCGGATTCCTCCACCAGGTCCTACTACATATCCCCAGGGAAGGAATTCAAATCAGACAAGTTGCTGAATGATTTGTTTTTCTTTTTCTTTTTTTTTTACCACTTGAGACGGATCCTGAGGGAAAAAGCTGTTATGAACGTTTTTAAATTAAAAGTAAAAGAAAAAAATACTTTACCACCCTCCTATAATTACGTTCCCAACATGAACACATTTTCTGGTGTTAAAGGAAAAGAGTAATCAAGTATTGGTGTGAGCTCTGGGAGTCAGTTCATGTCCCGGAAATGCATTCTGGGTAATGGAGTCCAGGAGGAGCCTGCATCCAGCAAGGTGGTAATCGACACATCATCTCCTCAGGTGGCCTCACAGAGAGAGAGAGAGAGAGAGAAAGAGAGAGAGAAAGAGAGAAGATAAATTACATTGTAAGATTAAAACGGAACGAGGGACTGAAAAAATGGAGAAGTGAAATAAATGGGAAGGTCGGGGCAGGAGAGAGGGTGGCGACAGAAGGAGGGTGGAGAGAGGGGTAGAAAGACGTGGAGGGACATAAATGGGGAGAGACAGTGAGCAAGAGGGGGAGAGATGGTAAGAGAGAGGAGGAGAGGGAAACAGGGGCGGGACAGGAGAAGAAAGAGAGGGATTGTGGGGGTTATTTGGGCATGATTCACCACTTACATTAAAACAGGAATATTTTATTCCTTAAATTCAATCGGAAGAGGTGTCAGCATTTTATCTGTCACCTCGGGGATGGATGGAGACAGGGATGAATTTTGTTGTCTGGTCTTGTTTACCTCAGCCTGATTCCCCTCTCACACACACACACACACACACACACACACACACGCACACCCACTTACTGTACGAACACTCACTGTGCAGTCATAAACACATAGGCTACAGACTCTCACAGTCACTAACTGTACATGCACACACACACAAATGCACTGAATGTACACACACTGTTCATCCACACATGCTGTGACCAAACACTAACACATTGCACACATACATCAGATTTGACAGTATCAAGGAGACTCTTAATTTAAACCACGTTTTGGGATATAAATCCGTGATTTAAAGTCACCCTTAGGCCATCTGTGTGACAGAAAACAATTGCAGAGAAAATGGAGGAAAAATGTATTTTCCGCGATGACATTCGGAAAGGTTTGAACATGCTCACAAACACTCAATGTCTGTTCTCTGTTGTTTATTCGGAATTTATTACAGCCGCGCTCCGCTGCCTAAGAGGGTGAATAGCGAACCTCAGCTCTGCCTTCAACGCCTTCATCCCGGCTCTGCTTCAGGACAAGCTGTCGACAAGAAGATTGTGGCCTCCTCCCACCCTGGTTTCAGCTGCTCCCCTCTGGCAAGAGGCTGCGGTCCATCAGAACCAAAACCTCTCGCCACAGGAACAACGTCCACCCTTCTGCAATTGCCTTCTTCAACAGGGCTAAGGACTTAGTATGACATTGCCACTAACAATCAACACCCCACACTCTCACCCAGCATTCCCACTGAACTCTGCACATGACACTTTCGCACAAGACACCTTTTAACTTACCACTGTGATTTTGCACTACTGTGTACATACCCCCCCTCCCTGTACTGTATATATCCATTCTCCATATTCTAAAATGTATATTTTATACTCGTACATTTCTACAGTTGTAAGCCCCCCACGTGTACAGCTAGTGGCCACTTTTTTCTTTCTACTCAATTTTTATCTTCATCATATGTTCTATGTTTGCTCTAGCCTGCCACAGTAAATTCCGTGTTTGTTGTAACTTGCATGGCGAATAAAACGAATTCTGATTCCGACTTGATTTACGGTCATCATCTCCTTCTCAGACCAGTTTACTGCCACACCCTTCATTTGACAACGATTAGCCTCACAAGCTTCAGCAAAGCTCCATCTGAAGGGACTCTGTGGTCCATATTAATCCTGCATGTTGCTCTGTACTCTGTTAGACGTGTAGCCTGTTGTTCCGAATACATTCCAGCGTGTACGTGTGTTACATTCTCCTTCCGACCCGCCTGTTTTTCAGGCAGATTTGTCGCTGTCGCTGTTTGTGTTAGGTTTTGAAACTTTCCGTCCCTGTGTTATGAGACTGCCTGAGGGGTTCCTGTCTTTGCTCCCAACATGCATTCCTTTGCGCCCAAGTTGGTCCTTCGTCTCCCCACCTGACACCTTCACGACATAACAAGCACACCCTAAAGTCATTTTCACCTCGCGTTCACGCACGCACAGTTTGATTGCAAAACCGATTTTTTTTAAACATTTATTCTCAACTGATGCGTTTACCATCTGTCGCGATGAATCGCTTCTGACTGCACGCAACCTATTCTTGCGCGTTGCGGTCGGCAATCAGTCCTGATTCAGCGGGAACAGGTAGGCCTTGTAATACACCATGCAAGAAGAATGTTTTCCTGATTGCGCTACGAGAGGAAACATCCAGTGTGAAGCTGTTGAAAACGTGTGACCCGATTGACAGGAACACCAAGAGTGAATGCTGCCTGTATTGACTGATGTTTTCTTTACCATTTCTGGCTTAGTTTTACAGCGTTTATCTATTTGTTTTAAATAGGGCTCTTCTTCCTCTTCCAGAGTCGTGTAGAGAGGGAGAAATTCAAGGAATCTGCATGAATGAAAACCAACTTGTGCTTAACCTTTGTCTCTGGAAAAATGGTGCTGAGGAACAATCGTTCTACTGTAGTTATAGTCTAAGTACTGGTAGTAGATATTTTTTCAGTCAGTGCTTGTTTTACATCCGTTTTCCTTATTTAGGTGTTTTTAACAGTATTTCTATTCTACTGTACAGAATGTAGATGGGGTAGGGTACCCAGCATTTGGAAAGGGAGAACGTGAGACGGGTGGACACAGGTGACGCTTCCTGCTTTACTGAAGGATGAGGTCTTTAGCATCATCGTTTCAGGTATCAATCATGCAACCATTTACATTTGTAAAATCTCCACTTATAACGTACAGTCAGGTCTATAAATATTTGGACATTGACACCCTTTTCATCTTTTTGGCTCTGTATACCACCACAATGGATTTTAAATGAAACAATCAAGATTAAAAAAGGGGGGGCACATATAAAATGTGTTGTAATTCCTACACCGTTCACCTGATTTGGTTGTAAATACCCTGAAATTAATTGATTGTTTTCAACCTACCCAGACGCTGTCATGTCACCCCACTCCTCATCCCCTCCACTGGCTTCCCGTCATGGCCCGCATCAGATTCAAGACCCTGGTGCTGACCTTCCGGGCGGTAAACGGGACTGCCCCGACCTATATCAACTCTCTCCTCCAGCCCTATACCCCCACCCGCCACCTACGGTCATCTGCTGACAACCGTCTAGTGGTACCCCGCCCTCAAGAGCGCCCGAGCGCAACACAAACTCTTCCACTGCCTGGCTTCCCAATGGTGGAATCAACTCCCCACCTCCATCAGAAGCACAGACTGCCTTCTCACCTTCAAAAGAAGGCTTAAAACTCACTTATTTAGAGAATTTAATGGCACTTAGGAATAGTATGGCACTTCACATAATCTAATGTGCTTTAGAACTATTTGTTGGTCCCCATATGGTGACTTGCTATTGTTGTTGGTTGTATCTCTTGCTTTATGTTCACAATCGTTGTTTTATGCATTTATAGTTCTTCCCTTGGCACTTATTGGTTCTCATGATGTATGATTCACGATCTAAAAAACCCACTGTGTTTGGGGTCTATCACGTTGCTATGCTCAATGACTGATGCTCTTTGTAAAAGCTCTCTCTTGTAAGTCGCTTTGGATAAAAGTGTCTGCTAAATGAATAAATGTAAATGTAAGTTAAAGCTGAAAGTCTGCACTTAAAGCACATCTTGATTGTTTCATTTCAAATCCATTGTGGTGGTATACAGAGCCAAAATGATGAAAATTGTGTCAATGTCCAAATATTTATGGACCTGACTGTATATTCCGCAAACCTACCCCGTTAGAAAAATGCTCAATGATTATGAAAAACAGTTTCCAGTCGCTAAAAAAGCATATATGTTTCGTGACTCAGGGCTGAGTCTCTTCAGCTGTTAGTCAGTCAGAGTATGAGGGGAGTGGGGCCGGGTCGTGCCCTCATACAGACCCACAACTGACAACACACGCCGGAAACCATTCTGCAGAAAATCTCCAATGCACACCGGGACTGGTGCTTATCAATGTGCATGCGAGCGTTCCAGCCTGCCTGCTTCTCCTCTCCGCCCGCCTGTCAATCACTCGAGATCCCGCCGACCCAACGGAGCAGGGAAAGGAGGGGGGAGAGAGAGGGGGGTGGGGGCGTGTGTGTTTGGGGGGCTAGGGCGGGCAGAGAGATGGAGGGGTGGGGGGGAGGGGCAGAGAGAGGGAGGGGGGGGCGGGCAGAGAGAGCGAGTGCCAAACGAGATTAACTTCTTGACTTTGTCTAAGGGGGGGGGGGGGGGGGGGTGGGGACGAGCCGATGAAGGAACCCTCGCGACTCCGTCGCAGGAGCAGAAGTTTACTTGGCGTCCTCAGGAAACCCTGCAACACCCCCACCCCCGCCCCCCCTCGATCCAGATATCCTGACCCAAGCGCGGGCTTATTGGCTTAGGGTGGATGTAAACACAGCGATTGCCATTTATCGGCGCGAGCCATAACTCTGTGTAAAAGGGACTGTTGGAAGGAAATGTTCTCATATATATGCAAAAGAACCTAGGTGTGAAGAGCATGTAAATTACAGATGCCCTTGTAAACATGGTAAACTCTAAGAGACGGTTATCAGAGAGGCCATAGTTAGTGCTGATGGCGCTGTGCTAGCCACCTAGCATCTGCCAGCCTAGCAGGTGGGTGCAACAGGCTGCGCGGTCTGCAACTGTTCCTGCGTACGTGAACGCTTTGTGGCGTGCAACCGCTCATTTTTGTTGTTATTATTATTATTTTTGGCGTTGAGTGTATATTTATTTAGTCACGGTGGTTGGAGTTAACAGACAAGTCTAAAACAGCCCACGCAATTTGCATGATATGAATATTAGGCCTGCCCTCTACCCACACACACACACACACAGAGCCACTTCAGAGGACAGAGAAACTGTCTCCACAGGTAATTCCGGCCTTTCCAGGGCATTCTCAGCCACCTGAGACAGGCCACATTCACCTCCTCTGACTAACGGCGCAACGCAAGCCGGAAACAATCTCATCTAAAGTCTCGTTTACTCTGGAGAGTTTGTGCTCGGAAGGTACACTAGCATTTCTATTACGAGACAATCATACAGGTCTGTTGTACCTAGTGGCAGAGGAGGATCAGTAATGAAACCTGACTGTTGATTCCCATCTCCCCAGAAAGCAACATCTACGGTCCAGATTTAGAGGCGTCCCTAAAAAAAAAAATTGGGAGTTGGGGGGGGAGGACATCTGCCCTGTCTCTTATCACCTTCAAGTCCCTGGACGGGCAAACTCTTAATACTTAAATCTTTTTAATACCCCACATTTCCTCCGGCAGGGTAAATGCTGGTTCAGCAGGGCTTTACAATAGCAAGGGCACAGAGCGCTTCCCGCAGCTTAACTTTCATTGGTGGCTGACCCCCCCACCCCCACCCCCTCCCCCCACCCCATTGTTCCAAATGAATCTGGGAGAGTAGAACCATGGGGGGGGGGGGGGGGGAGCTCTGCTTAATGCATAATGCATCAAATGAATTTCTTAACTACCTCTACCCCCTCCTCCATCGTCCACCCCTCCCCTCCCTCCCTCCCTCCCATCGCCTCTCTTCTTTTCCACCTGTCTCTTTTGGGAAGCTAAGGCCATAAATTGAAAACATGAGTGCTCCTGGCCTTGCTGTGCGTGCAGGTGTCCAAGTGCCAGTGTGTGTGTGTGTGTGTGTGTGTGTGTGTACGCGCGTGCATGAGTGTGTATCAGGGCGGGGTCTAGTTTTAAAAGGTGCAGCGGCAGGACGCTGGCCTCTGTTTGCCTCAGTCTCTCAGTAATTGCTCGCCGCAGTAAATGCTAATTTGATGTCATGACTGCTTGAGTGAGTCCCATATGGGATTTTAAAAAGTACCCGGTCCCTGTGTGATTTCAGTCTGTTGAATCTCTGAGCCTCCGTGTGCTGTGTGCTTGTATGTACGCATACAAATGTGTATGTTTTCCGTGCGCGGGCTGCATGCCCGTGCGGACAGGAAGCGAGTGCGGGCTTGCACACGTGTTGCACTACTGTGTATATACCCTCCCCCTGTATATACCCATCCTTCTCAACACTCTCTCACTATAGTTATATTCCCCCCATCTGTACAGCTAGTGCCCACTTTGTACTTTTACTGTATCTTATTTGTATCTAATTTGAATTTTACATTATATTTTTTATCCTGTTTTACTATTATGCTCCTTTCTGCCAAAGTGAATTCCGTGTTTGTATATCTTGCATAGCGATTAAAATAGATTCTGATTCTGATTCACCCCAGCACTAGGACCAAGCAACAGAAATGTATTATCACATACGCAATAGAATGTTGACTATCAGTTACAGACAATAACGTGCTTTCGAACATTTACACTTGTAAGGTATAACAGATAAATAAATGCCATGTATGTCTATTTTTTATGTGTTTCTGAATGTTGGGGTGGACAATGTGCTTCCTTGCTAACCTGAAAGCACCACTCACGATGCAAAAATAAAGAATGTATTTCCTGAATGGCTGTCAAACGGCATTTGGCCTTTTGAAAGGGCACAGAAAAATGAAAGTTGTTTTCTGTAATTTCTTCCTAAATGGAGTTACATTGCGACCTTCTAAATCACTGTTATCAAGGCAGCATGTCGCAAATGCCGTTTCCAGTAGGAACGCCCACCACCCTAACATTCCTGTTTACAGCCGGTGAACAGAGACGGAGAGAGAGAGAGGTTGGAGAGAGAGTGACATAGTACACAGTATAGAAAGACAGAGAGATAGAGAGGGAGGGAGAAATCTAGAGCAAGGGAGGGCGAATATCAGGCTCACGGCAAGGCAAGACTCCAATTGCAGGACTCAGACACACTCACAGTTCAGGGGTCTCATTTATAAAGCTTGCGTACGCACAAAACAGGGCTGAAAACGTGCGTACGCCAGTTTTCACGCAAAGTCAGTGATTTATTAAAAACGAACTGGGCGGTAGAATGTGCGGTCCTCCACGCAAACTATGACCCTCCCGTAAACCTACGCACTATTTGGAAACAGTGGGAATTGGAGACACATACTGCAAAAAGTAAGTCGGAGAAGCGATTACTCGTAATATTTATGCATTTTGTTGTCCTCACACACATTGACTCAATTTATGATTATAATGAAGATTAAATACATCAGTGTTATTTGAGCTTGAACTGCGTGATAATTGTTCCATACACATCTTGTACAATGCAACTCAAATTTTTAATCAATATTCAGCGCTGTCTGTCTCACAATCAGATTGTCCTTTTACCGCAGTGTAGGAGGCTGAAATTCATGTAACTACAGAACACAAAGTATAACTAAATATATTTCTTTAATACTGTGCATATCATCATATGTCAAAAACTGGAAATACAGTTGTTAAGCTCCCGCGCAATCATTACACTTCAGAATCAGAATTCGTTTTTTAATCGCCATGCAAGATACATAAACACGGAATTTACTACTGCAGTTGTTACCGCTTCTTTTCCGGTTCTGCCACTTGGCGCTATCACTATTGTGTTGTTTTTTGTTTGCCTTGATTCACCGTGAAGAAGAAACACCTACTAAGTTCATGAGAATGATACTAGATTAGCATTCATGAGATCCTTTGCATTGACCATTTATGGTTAAAAATGGGCGTGTTCAGGGCGGGGTGGAATTATACGTACGCACACTTGTGGTTAAGCTGTGATTTATAAAGCGAACATTGCCTACAAGTGTGCGTGCGCACGGTTTTATAAATCGGAATTTTTAGGTGTGTACGCCCATATTTACGCGTTTGGGTGTACGGACACTTTTAGTAAGAATTCTACGCACTCCTTCATAAATGAGACCCCTGGTTCTTTATTCCAAAGAAGGGGTCAGTACACAGGAAGGCAGTCCTAACAGGCAAAGGTACAAAAGGCAGTAGGCAAAATCCAGAATGCAAAGAACAGGCAATGATCAAAAACACAATGAAAAAAAGCTGAAGATAACACTGGAAAGCGGACACGAGGGACGGGACAAGACAATGTGGCAATTGACACATGGAACAAACACTCACTATATAGATCAAGACAATTATGGCGCTTTTCCACCGCAAATGTAGCACGACTCTACCCGACTATACTCGGTTTGTAGTAAACTCCTGAACCCGTGGGGTGGTTTTCCACCGCAAATTGTACCTCAAAAAGTACTTCCTGGTCGTCGGCGAAAGGGGCGTGACGTAGGCCCTTACGTCTTTTTGTACGCGACGTAAATAACACCAACGCAACCCACAAGTGGACAGAACCCACATTATAATTTTAGCCATGTTGACGAACTAGTCTTTTGTAACTTATCTGACTTTTAAAAAGCTTGTAGACTGTTGGTGTAATGGACTGTATCTGATAGTAATAAGTATTAGCTGCGGCGCTGTTGCTTTAAGTCGCTCTCGTGACTTCGTCACACTTTCTGGCCAATCAATGGCCGGCCGTCTGCCGACGTCACCTTTTAGCTCGACTTAAGATCGCCTGGTACCTAGAGCAAGAAGGTACCAAAAAAGTACCCGCTAGCCAGGTAAAAAAAGTACCAGGTACCATGGAACTGCGGTGGAAACGCAAAAAATGCGAGTAGGGGCGAGGCGAGGCAAGCTGATTTCATGCGGTGGAAAAGCGCCATTAGAGACAGGTGAAACACATTAGGGCGGGGACCGAAATCAAAACCAGGAAGAAGGGAACTGGCCTTAAAGGAACAGGGAGTTATTCAAACCCTGACAGCGAAAGGAGGGCGAAACATAAAAAATGGGTAAAGCAAAGGAAACAGTAAGAGTGGGTAAGGACAGGAGCAGTGTAAAACCTCTGTTTCAGTAGCTGGAAGGCTTTCTCGGCCTGAGGGGACCAGGAGAACCTGTTTTTGGAAGAGGTCAGCAGGTGCAAAGGAGCGGGAGCAGGGAGCTGAAGTTCCGAATGAATCTCCGGTAGAAGTTGGCAAACCCCAGGAATCTCTGAACTTCTCTCTGAGGTAGGTGTGACCCAGTCAACAACAGCCTTCACTTTCTTCGGATCCATTTGTACCACGCCTTCAGAAATAACAAACCCCAAAAATGACACAGTAGACACATGAAACTCGCATTTCCCCGCTTTCACAAACAAGTTGTTTTCAAGAAGTCTCCGGAGAACCTGCCTCACATGTTGGACATGGGTGTCCTCATCATGAGGGAAGATGAGGATCTCATCCAAATACACATATACATTTAACATATCACAAAGAACATCATTCAAAGCCTGGAAACCAAAAGGCATTACCAGGTATTCATAGTGTCCTGTAAAGGTGTTAAATGCTGTTTTCCATTCATCATTGTTTTTAACAGTGATTTCGTTCAACCCCCGATAGTCTATGCAAGGCCGAAGAGACTTATCCTTCTTCTCCACAAAGAAGAATCTAGCCCCTGCTGGTGAAGAGGAAGGTCTTATCAGTCCAGCTGCCAGTGTGCGGAATCGATGTACTCCCGCATTGCCTCCCTTTCTGGTGTGGAGAGGGAGTAAAGACGTCCTTTGGGGGGCATGGATCCAGGTAGCAGATCGATGGTGCAGTCATAGGGGGGCGATGAAGTCGCCTTGGCCTTGCTGAAAACCTCCTGGAGATCTGCATAACATGGGGAAAACCAACCAAGTCCTCAGGAAGACTAACAGTTTCCTCAGTTACTGTGACCGGGATGAGCAAAGCCTGTTTCTCAGAGAGACAATGGGAGTGACAGGCATCGCCCCAGGAGAGGATTTGCCCAGAGGGCCAGTCAATATGGGGGTTGTGGGTCTTGAGCCAGGGAAGTCCTAGTAGAAGAGGATGGCGGGGTGCTTTAACTAAAAGGAAGGAGAACTGCTCCGAGTGTACACTGCCGAATGAGAGTGAGATTTCAGGGAGTTCGGTGAGACACTAGGAAAATATGGCGTCCATCTAGGGCATTTGCCTCAAGGGGTTTCGCCTAGAGACACAGGGGATATCCTCAGTCTTTTAGCCAGTTGATAGCCCATAAAGTTAGCATCAGCCCCAGAATCAATCAGCACAGGTTGTACAATTGAAACCAAAGCAGCCTGTAGAGCAGGGGTAATCAACTAAAATGTAAAGAGGTCCAGTTCGAGAAAATTACATGAAGCGAAGGACCGGAAGATCATAATGTCTAATATTTAAGTGGCCTAGTACTTTTATGAACATCTGCATCTAATCTATACCTGCCTTGTAAATCAAATGATTTCAGAACAATTCAAAAATTTCTGACAATATTTATTGTCATGTAACACAGAACTGAACTTAAAAAATATGCACAATGTGCACATTTAAATAAAGAGCATGACTTAAAAAGATATACATTTAAGCTTGAATATTTTTGGGGGGGTTGCATACCCTTAATAGAAACAATTCAAGTATGAAGTCTCAACATATCTTATAAATTGAACTATTTAACTTAAAAATTATATTTGCTTATAATCAACTCCCCCACTTTTTGGGGATAATCGAGCTCTAGCTTGTCCTGCCAGGATTTTAAACCTGGGCTTAAATGGAGTTAGGGCCATTCTCATACACATGTGGAAGTGCTCATTGGTGAGCCTTGAATTATATTTTGTTTTGATAATGCTCATTGTGGAGGATGCTGCCTCACAGTTGTGTGTAGTGCCTAACATGGTCAAGAGGTATAGGGCTACTTTCCTCAGACCTGGGAAAGCTGTCTCAGGGACCATTTAAAGCCAGAAAGTACAAGGGTCAGTTCATACGAACTGCTCTTTCAGGGCTACATCTACTTGGAGATCAACCAATTGAATTTGGAGAAGCCTAACATTTACCCATTTAATAGTAGTATGAACAGAAAGGAGTCTGTGCATTCTGAATTAAATGCCCTATTTTCACTGTCCACTTTTCTTTTTGAGAGTCATTTTCCTCATATCTTTCTCTCCCTTTCTGCCTCGCTCCTCCGTGTCTCTCTCAATCGTCCGCATCTCTCCCTTTCTCTCTCACTCCTCCGTGTCTCTCCCGTGGTTTATGTTTATTTTCTTTCTATCGTATTTTTGTGTCTCGCCGATAACTTTCATCTAAGTGCGCTGCATCTTCTCAGTGTTTACCGCCTGGAATACACAGTTTTAACTGGCTGAGTGGAATCACGTGGGATGGCTTAACTCGTATGCGATTGGCCTGTGCGTTTTCCTATCCACAAACCGACTACCGTAAAGACGATAAAAGCTGCGCCGGTTCAAATAGAATCGCTCCGTCCGATTTTAAATCGTAACCCTCTGTTTGGGTTGTAGGTCCGGGTCCGTATGAGACAGCTTCTGGGTCTGGACCTGGACCGCGGTCCGCCAGTTAGTGACCTCTGCTGTAGAGTGACTGTGGGAAAGAGCAGCATGGCCCTTGTAGAAGTAGAGGTGCTACTCACCAGGTTCACATGACCTCTAGAGGCTCCACCATGACGAATGGGACAGTTGGCGAGAAAGTGACCCATCTGAGCACAGTATATGAAACGACCCTCCTCCATCTGACCGCTGACGTTCCTGGAAGGAGAGCCGGGTGCAACCCACCTGCATGGGTTCTGTCCGAGCATCACCATGTGCCTCTGCTGACCTCGGTGGCGTTTCAGGGGATTCAAATTTCATATGGGGACGACTAGGAATTTTTGTGAACGAACGGGAAGAGAGGCATTCCCTCAGATGTTTGTCTATCTTGGAGGCCAAAGCAATGAGAGCCTCAAGTTCAGAGGGTAAATCAAGTGGCGTGAGATGGTCCTTAAGAGTCTCAGACAGTCCAGAAAGAAAAGCGTCACAAAGTGCAGCCTGGTTCCACCCACTGTCACATGCTAGAGTGCGAAACTCCATGGCATAATCCAAGGCTGTGCGCCTCCCTTGCCGTGAAGTAGCTAAGGCCCCTGCCGAGCATCTGCCCGTGGCGCTCTGTCATCTCCCTCATCTCATGACGGACGACGTTCAGTTGTTCCTCTTGATGGTGGATCCGATGTCCCTGGGCTCCGAGGGCGGACCGTAGGGCATCTGAGTCCGCGGAGTCCATACTGTGGCCAGATTGTACTATCAGGCTCACGGCAGGGCAAGACTCCAATTGCAGGACTCAGACACACTCACAGTTCAGGTTCTTTATTCCAAAGAAGGGGTCAGTACACAGGAAGGCAGTCCGAACAGGCAAAGGTACAAAAGGCAGTAGGCAAAATCCGAAATGCAAAGAACAGGCAATGGGCAACAACACAGGGTCGAAAAGCTGGAGATAATGCTGGAAAGCTGACACGAGGGACAACACAATCTGGCAATTGGCACGTGGAACAAACACTCACTATATAGATCAAGACAATTAGAGACAGGTGAAACACATTAGGGCGGGGACAGAAATCCAAAACCAGGAAGAAGGGAACTGGCCTTAAAGGAACAGGGAGTTATTCAAACCCTGACAGCGAAAGGAGGGCGAAACATAAAAAATGGGTAAAGCAAAGGAAACAGTAAGAGAGAGGGAGAGACAAATAAAAAAAGAAAGGGAGGGGAAGGAGAGAGAATTCTACTTGCCTCACGGGGAGTGTCCCTGTACTTGCAGTAAGTCGCTCTGGATAAGAACATCTGCTAAATGACTAAATGCAAATTTAAATTTAATATTCCTTCTACCCCTTCACCATGTCCTAAAGAGGAAACCAAATAACTAAGAAAAAACAATTTCCGGGAGAGGGGGGGAGGGCAGGTCCCCGCTGACATTCCTGGGATCTGCATAATCGCAGTCTGATGGACTTCCTCCGCTCCTGGGGTCAGATTGCCACCTCTCCTGCAGTGCCCCCTGCTGGCGTGGCAGCACTGTGTCAGAAGTAGAACCTCTAATTGGTCTTTAGTTGGATATATGCCACAACCTCCAGCAGACTTCAACTATGGCACAGAGCCAACCATTGATTGAATCCTTGCAGGATTTGATTGTGCTCTTATGAATTATCTCTTGCTTTATGTACACAATCGTTGTGTTATGCATTTATAGTTCTTCTCTTGGCACTTATTGGTTCTCATGATGTATGATTCACGATCTAAAAAACCCACTCTGTTCGGGGTCTATCACGTTGCTATGCTCAATGACTGATGCTCTTTGTAAAAGCTCTCTCTTGTAAATCGCTTTGGATTAAAGCGTCTGCTAAATGAATAAATGTAAATGTAATTCCATAGTCGGCCATGCAGCGCCACACTCGATGGTTGAGTTCTTAGCGAGACGAGTGTGTAGTTGCAGGATCTGCCGTCGTGCCTGCGTACAAAGCTAAAGTGGAAGAATTGTGAAAGTCATTATTTTCTCTTCTTAGCTTTGTTCTGGATAATCACTGAGTCCTCAGTCTCAAACTTTGTAGACGCGGGTATTTTACACTTACTCACGCACGCGCGCACACGCACACACGTCGATAAAATACACAGTGGCAGTAACACCATACATGTTATCCGAGTTGAGAATATTCTGGGGGTCTGGATAAGTAAGGAATAAGAATTGGAACTGTTGAGAATGTTGCTCTCATGCTCTCCTTCGACTTCTTCCTTTGCTCTCCTTCCCTCTCCATTCTCCTCTTTTTTACGTGGCGACAAGTTTTAACGACAAGGGCAGGAACCTCTGTCTCTCTGTCTGTCTGCGGTGCGATTATCTCGAGAGCCAGGATCGGCCGGAAGTGGACTTTCCTAAGAGGTGTGTTTGCCCGGGACCCCCTGCGGATTTGATTGTGACGTTGTTTGGATGAATGCCTGACGACAAGACGAATGCAATCGCGTTTCGGGTGAAGCAGGGTTAGTCTTGTTTTTGAAACACCTCGAAAGAAAGGAAATTCAAATGACCACACCACAACAACAACAATCCACAGAGGAGCAAACAAGCTGGGTTGACGTGTGTGATGTAGTACAGTCGACCAACATCGCCACAGCGCTGTAACAGGCGCAATGCATCAACATATGGTTCCTTACGAACGAACACCATCACCGGTCCCACCACCCCCATTATGACTGAAATCAGAAGTTTTGCCGGCCCACGCATGAGACGTGGGCAGGGGTGCACATGAGTCTGTGGGAGTCTATGTGTGTGTGTGTGTGTGTCTGTCTATGATGATATAACACTGTTATTTTTCCACCCCAGGCTAATGAAAGTTTCTGGCTGCTTGCAGGGGGAGGAGGAGAGTGTGGCCATTGGCAGGGTGGCCCCATCTCACTCCAGCCTGCCTTTATCATCTGTATTGACCAGATGGGAGGGAAGTTCGCCGAATGTCAGACCCCACGCAGCCGCTCAGCTGTTGGTTGTCCTCGCCGTCTTCTAGCGGAAATGGATTTGACGAGACGAGGCTGACATTCACCCCGGAGAGAGATCGTTCCATTTCTGTCTGTCTAGCTCTCCGTCTGTCTGTCTGTCTGCCGCCGTTTCTATTGATCTCTCTTTGTCTGTCTGTCGTTCAACAATTGGTGACTAAAGACTTGAAAGACTGCGGGCTGTTCCAACATGTGAATCTGGACCATGGAAAAGTTTGACACAATACCTGTTAGTCAGAAAGATGGATTGTTACTGAATCATGTTGTGCAGTATGAGCATGCTAGAAAGAAGGGAGAGAGGGAGGGAGGGAAGAGAGAGACGAACAGCCTGACTGACCCAGAGGAGGAGAGAGAGAGAGAGAGAAGGAGACGGTAAGAGACAGGAGAGAGATGGAGGGAGACAGAGAGAATGTCAACGTACGTGTGAGAGGGAGTGAAAAAGAGACCGAGACGGAGTGTGCGTGTGTGTGTGTGTGGGTGCACGCTGGTGTGTTTGTGTGTGTGTTGGCATGATGTGTTGTCCAATAAAAAGTCTCCAGTCCCCCGGGAGATGGGATACTGTGCTGTGTCATCTCCTTCTGCTCACTCAGCCATGCACACAGGCAGCACGTCAGAAAATCTGCAGAGTAGAACACACACACGTTCACACACACACACATTAACACGGTCTTCCTCTCTCACTTCATTCTCTCTCTCCCTCACTTCAATCTCTCGCTTTATCGCTCGCTCTCTCCCTCACTTCACTATCTCTCTCTCCAGCACACACATACTCACACTCAACTCGAAAATCTGCTGAGAGCTCGTGAGGCGATGTGGCCTGATCATGGCGAAATCACGGCAAAGCTCTTTGTTATGCTGCAGGATAGGACCAGCTAACACTAATAACTCACTGCAACAATGAAATATTGACTTGTATTTTCGAGGAGGGAATGGTTTGGTATTCTGTTGTGGCCTGTTTGTGTACACACACACGTACACAGACACACACACACGAAAGGACACACACACGCATCCGTCTACACGAAGCGAGAAGCAACAAGGGCACAGAGAGAATATTTCATGAGTGATTTGTTTGCTTTTGCGCGGCGCAGATGTATCTCGTCTCGTCACTCTTTGATTTAGGTGATTTTCTATTGCACGTTTGATGCCACCCATGCATATTCTGTTTCTACTTCATCACAGGGTGAATATGCCCAAATCGTTTCCTAGTGAAATGTTTGTGTGCGAAGGATTACGCCCTCAAGGGCAATTACAGAACAACAAGGAGACCCGCTGAACTCAAACACGCCAGCATGCACACGCACATGTACACACACGCACATGTACACACACGCGCGGTCACACACACTCTCTCTGAATAATATGGGGTTAATAGCATGGGATTCTAATAGCATGATAGCATAAGGCTAATAACATGGGGATGCTATAATGATGGTTGAACCTCCAATCCTGCTCCTGGAAAGATCCCTTGCTGTAGATTAACACTCCAGTCCTAAACATGATTGGTTTATGTTTACAACTAGGTGCGTCTGATTGGCAAATAACCAAAACCTATAGGACTCTCTAGAAAATTGTACACACACTCCCCTGACACACATGCTCACTCTCACACCTATACCCCACACACAGCACACACACACACTACTTCTGCTCTCCCTCAGCAGAAAAATCCAATTCCTCCATGATGTGCGTAATTCACCCTGTGAACCTTCCTCGGATTTCAGTATTTTATTCAATATATCTATTGCCCATTGCAGCTTTACACCCTCCAACACACAGTCAAACACGCACAGTCAAACACGCAGTCAAACACACACAGTCAAACACACACAGTCAAACACACACAGTCAAACACACACAGTCAAACACGCACAGTCAAACACGCACAGTCAAACACGCAGTCAAACACGCAGTCAAACACACACAGTCAAACACGCACGGATGGACACATTTCCTACACGCGGGCCATAAGAACGTCAGTATGTTCACAAGGAGAAGTTCAGGCCTTCTCATTGGTTCGTCTCTGTTGAGGGCAGTAGTTCTCAATTCCGGTCCTCAGGGCCCAGGACAGTGGCATGTTTTAGATGTTTCACTGCTCCAAAAACCTGATTCAAATGAATGGGTCCTTAAGAAACTCAGCAGAAGCCTGATAACAACAATTTATTTGAATCAGGTGGGTTGGAAGGGGGAAACTGAGGACCAGAATAGAGAACCACTGGTCTAGGGAGAGAGTATGTGGTTTTGTAACGTATGCATTAGCACAATGATGAGTGCTACAATGGTTTTCTATACTTGAAGAGGTGTATTACTTACAATAAAACAAAGAAAGCCTTGAACTGTAACAATGAAACACAAACTGGCCTCATCATATGAGTAGCCGGTGTCCAAAAGGCTGACATTTTGTCCAGATATAGTGTGAACCCTTGTGCCTAGGTCCAACTGTTAACCAGATCGATGATAGTCTTTAGCTTACGCAGCCTAAAGACGAAGGAATCCTAATTACGAGGGAAATAAATACACAGTGAGAGGAGAATTTCAAAAGTGTTAAATAAGGGGGAAATTGGTTTTAGGCATGCTGAGATAAGACCCAGATGGATTTTAATGTTGTATTTTTAGGCCAATTAAATTACAACTGCAAACGGTTGCTCTGGACAACCTTGAATCACATCGAAACAATGTATTACCATCTGTAATTTGATCATCGGAGATTACATCAATTACAGAATGGTTATACTCTCAATCTGCCTTTATCTTTTGCTATGTTTCACTCTCACAGTTTCTCTTTTCTCTACCTTGTTATCTTCCTTTTTCAGGTTCTTCTCTCTTTCGCTTTCACTCACTTCCTCTCCTTCCCTCCTACTCTCCTTCTGTCTATCGCTTTCCTACACAATCCCTCCCTCCTTACCTCTCTCCCTCACCTCTTTCTCTCTCTTTCTCTCGCTGTCTCTCTCTGTGCGTCTAGCTTAAAGGACAAGCGTAGCAGGCTGTGGTGTGATCACAAAGCCAAACAAGGGGAACAATATCATAGTGCACAGAAACACACACATACACACACTGGCAGACGCGTCCACGCAGACGGGGACTCACACAGGCGCACGCACCTCTCCTGAGAAATCGGATCGCACCATTCTTTATCACAAAAACTGATTTCCCTCTTTTATGTTCTAAACACCCACGATAAGAAAAAAGAGGAGAGAGAAAGGGAAAGAGGGGTTTTGTAACGCGCAGCCCTGCGGGGAACGACGGAAGCGTCACGCGCCGACTGGGATGCAGCTCTGTCTGCTGAAGAGAAGAAGAGAGAATGAGAGGGAAGAAGACAGGAAGTCAAGAGGAAGAGAGGGAAGCAGAGAGTGGAAGAAAGAGAGAGAGAGAGAGAGATAGGGGAAGAGAAAGACGGTGCGAAGAAAGAGGAAGCAGGATGGAGAAAGAAAAAGACAGGGAGTTGAAGAGAAAGAGAGAAGCAGAGCTGAACAGGTGTCGACGTAGGAGGAAATGGGACACGCGGAAAAGTGACAGTGTGGATTGGATAAGGATGAAGAGAGAGAGAGAGAGAGAGAGAGAAAGAGAGAGAGAGCGCTGCCAGGGGGTTCGAAGGAGGTAATGTTTTGGTTATCTGATGATTGAAAACGTTGCCTCGGACAAGCGGACACATTTGCCTTTAGTTTTATCTGAAGGGCAAAGAGGGGTGGGGTGGGGGGAAGGGGGGGTGAAAGGCTGGGGATGGAGAGAGGTGATGGAGTGAAGTAGCAAGCATTGGCACACACACGCGCACACGTAAACAAGCAGACAGAAAAAAAGACATGATTCTAGAAATGCATTGCAGTCCAGAAAGGTGGAAATAGAGAGAAACAGCTCGAGAGTGGAAGAGAGAGAGACTCGGAGAGGGACACAGAGATACACAGAGAGGGACACATAGAGACACATCAGAGACACACAGAGACAGAGAGATACACAGAGCGAGACACAGAGACACCGAGAGAAACTGAGAGGAAATAGAAACAGTAGGAGAGGGAGAAATACTCAGACAGCAAGAAGAAAAGAGAGAGGGACAAATTATCTGTTATTAGTCCTCTAGTGGGGAAATTTTACAGGCTCACTTATATTCAATGCATTGGCCAGGATTCGAACCTCCACCAGGAATGAAATCCAGGCCTTCTGCACATGGTAGGCATGAATCCTACCACTTTACCACCGGTGCTGCACAAAACATAGAGAGAGGAAGAGATGGGGAGAGAGAGAGAGAGAGAGAGAGAGAGAGAGAGAGAGAGAGAGAGAGAGAGAGAGAGAGAGAGAGAGAGAGAGAGAGAGAGAGAGAGAGAGAGAGAGAGAGAGAGAGAGAGAGAGAGAGAGAGAGAGAGAGAGAGAGAGAGAGAGAGAGAGAGAGAGAGAGAGAGAGAGAGAGAGAGAGAGAGAGAGAGAGAGAGAGAGAGAGAGAGAGAGAGAGAGAGAGAGAGAGAGAGAGAGAGAGAGAGAGAGAGAGAGGTCCAGGACCTCCTCCCGACACAGACTTGATCAAACATGCAGGCAGCATGACCTCGCTAAAGAAATCCCAGCCAATGAAGAATGCACTCAGACTGGAATTTATTCATAGCGGTATTCATAATGCAGGCCTCGAGAACGAACGACTTCTTGTGCGTTTTGAGCAGTGTGCGTCTGCGTGTGTGTGTGTGTGTGCATGCGTGCGTGTGGTCTTTCCCTGCAAATTGTGCTCGGCTGCTGAGCACTTGACAAGCCCTGATTGATGAGCCTGCGTTTGTCTTAACGGGCCCCTAGAGAGGGTTCACCTTGAGAGTGATTTGGCTTTCACTTAAACTGCCGTCGGTGCTGTCTGAGGAACAACATCCGATGGTTATTAGTGGATCAACAGAGGAATAAATGGGGAATTTGGGATTCTAAAGTAGGTCTGGAGGCCTAGGCCTCCAGCCTACCAGCCCTATTACAAGGGGGTCAGATGGCTCAGCGGGTTAAGGTGGTCGCCTCATGATCAAAAGGTTGTGAGACAGAACCCCGACTGTGGCAATATTATGTTGTTTCCTTGGGCAAGGCAGTTCACCCTACTTGTCTCAGTCCCTGTACTTACTGTAAGTCGCTTTGGATAAACACGTCTCTTAAATGAATACATGAAAATGTATTCGTCCACAGGACCTCTTGCCCTCCAGCCTATCAGCTCTTCCAATCCTTCGGTATTTCTTCTTTTGGAATTCTGAGAATATTTGATTGAGATTACTGGAAAATTCATTTCTAATGAATCTAGTGTTTCATTTCCGAGCTCCACTCACTGTTCCGAGTTCCAAGTTCATCCTCTAGATGTCCCCATAATAAAAACTACGGACTTTTCCCGTCGAGGAACACGCTCTTTCCAGTCATGTGCTTGCACTGTTGTCGACTGTTTACGATTCTCACCGGGAGCTCATGCTGGATGTCAGTGTATTTAGTGAGTACGCATTGCCAGTTTATTCAATGTGCATTGACTTGTATTCAAAACAGATCGTATGTCGAGTGTGTGGTTTTGATTCCTTCAGCTGTTCATTTGTCTGACTTACGTCCCCTTCTGAAACAACCTTTCCCACCCGTGAGATCACATACAAATGAATCAGATCACTATTTTAGCGATCAAACGTTCATAAGTCATCGGATAATCAGGGATCGGACTGTCAGTCTGATGTAACTACTGGACGGTGGATTGAAAGCGCGTCGGGTTATTATGAAACCTTAAGATTTGCAGAGCGTCAAAGGTCATAGTTTTTTGTGTGTTTTAATTTGGTGGGTGGACTGTTGGGAAACGATCATACATTAATAGGTAAACCATTAGTTGCCCTATAGATAAACATTATTTAACTGTGACTATGGGGACCTCACTGGCTGTTTATACTGTGCCAGAGCCATATAAAAACATATTTTCTCTGTGATTCACAAACACACTGTGCCTGGATAGTAATCTGCCCACAGCTCGATTTGAAATCCCCTGCTGGGAGGTATAATATAGTTACTTGCTTTCATACAGGTACGCCATTGCACCTTTTGAGGTTCATGTTGTTTAATTGTAACTTGTTTAACTGAAAGCTCTTGTGGTTCTTCTCTTTGGCACTTGTTTGGTCTACCACAGTGTATGCTTCATAATCTGATTACCTGCACTGTTTGGGGTCTATCACGTTGTCATGATCAGTGACCGATGCTCTTTTGTAAAGCTCTCTCTCTGTGGTCGCTTTTGTCTGCTAAATCAATACATGTCAATGCAATGTAATGCTCAAGGTTAATACCAGGTATTATATGCTTGAATAGAAGCAAACGTTAATTAGGACCTTGCTAAGTGATGGGTGATTGTTTATATTGTTTTATTATTTATATAATATTTATAAAAGTGTGTTTACTCTTGTCATTCTTAATCCAGTCAACTGTGTATAATATGGTGTTGACTGACTGACTGTGTGTGTGTGAAGTTGAGTGTAGCCCATTGACAGTATCTGCTCCTTTGTAGGACAGAAAGAGATCTCTAACTCATCATGGATGAAGAGTTCTCGCCTTTAGACTGCCTTCTACCTTCAGGTAACAACACACGCGCACGCACACAGTCTAAACACGCACACCCACTATTTACTATTTACACACAATTTACTACTATTTACTATTTACACACTGACCCACACACATTGAGTCATTGAGCAGACGCTCTTATCCAGAGTGACTTACAGCACGTACAGGGACATTCCCCCCCTGAGGCAAGCAGGGTGAAGTGCCTTGCCCAGGGACACAACGTCATGTTGGCCCAGGCCCGGATTCGAACTCGCAACCTTCTGATGACTAGCCCGATTCCCTGACAGCTCAGCCACTTGACACCCTAACGAACACGCACACACACTATTTACACACACACGTATGCACACACACACACACACAGACATACACAGATCCACCGGTACATGTGCTGCTTTTTCTTCTCTGTAACTTCCAGTTAGAGTGTTTTGTCTGTGTCTTTGGTTGGCCAAGAATCCACAGATGACATGAGTGATGTTGGATAGGCCTTACTGTGCTCTCATCTCCCTAACATAGCTTCAAATGGAAAACACGGACCCACGTTCACTTTTAAAGCCTTTTCAAGGTTAAGCCAGACATTGTTTGTGCGTCTGTGTGTGTGTGTGTCTCCACAGGTCGCCTGTGTGTGAGTCCCTTCCCTCTGACTGTAGCCAATTAGGAGACAGAGCTGACCAATCCTGTCCTCGGTTCCTCCTCTCGATAGTTAAAAAAGTCACCTTTATGTGCTCTCTAAAAGTTTGACTGCGTCAACATGCTATGGGTGGGCATATTGTCTTCTGTGTGCGTGTGTTTGTGAGAACCTGAGCTTATTATTGATCTTAGATCCCTGACACGACTAAACTGCACCACTACTTTTATATGGGACCTGACTGACAAAGCTTTTCTCCTACGATGAGACGCTAAGCGCCTTTACACCAGAAATCGCGGCCCCTACTGTAATATAGCCAATTACTGTCATACTCTGTAAAGCCGTCTGTTTTTATCTGGATCTCTTCAGGTTGCCGAGATAATAACTGGTTTACGACATCAACAAACCCTCTCATCTCAGTTGGATGTATTTTTCTCTAAAATGGTCTTTTAAAAAAAAGAAAGAAAAAAAGAGAGAAAGTTGTGCGTTACCTCCCTGAGCCGAAGCCTTTTGAATCATTCAGAACACACAAATACACGCTGGGTAATTATGATTCCTTTCACATTCACCTGCCGAATGACCGTATTTAGAGGTGTGTTCACAGCGCTTAAGGCCGTGCATAATAATGATCTTGTATTGCTGAATTGTTCGTGTTGTAGTTCATGGGGATTAACAGGGAAATGTTGTATTTAGCTCATTTAAATTGGGGCGTGTGGAGGTAATTTAAGTAGTATATTACTTGGACCGTAGTTGATTTGCGATGCGAAATGGAGATTATGTTATTGTTAGACTACTATCAAGAATAGTTCTTTGACATTACATTTACATTTAGTCATATGGCAGACACTCTTATCCAGTGCGACTTATATCAAGTACAGGGACATTTCCCCTGAGGCATGTAGGGTGAAGTTGTTGAAGGAAGTATTTAATACGTCTCTTCATAAACGGAGTGACTAAATTCAGTTGAGTTCAGGATTCAATACGTATTTATCAATCTGCAGATTGGGAGAGAAATAACCAGACCTCTGACAACAAAATGAAGACAGTACAAAGCTTAGGTCTCAATCAAGCCTGTCTCCCCTCTGAAGGCATGAAGACATTCTTTTATTGGGCACAATAATGTAAACATATATAGTGACAGTTAGGCAGTAATTACATTACAACAGTCTTCAGAGAAAGAGATTCGCTGCTCCCAACTCATGACCACTCTCTGACTAGAGATAGTTGGAGCTCTCTTTCTCCTGACCCTTTATTAACCTTGACACGTAAGCGCAAGGTCACATGAGACACATACAAACTAGTATCCAATGACTAGTTCTATTGATTAGTGATTAATATAAGTACATAGGAAATCCACTTTCTTCCACAAAGTGCCTTGCCCAAGGACACGATATCATGTTGACAAAGCAGGATTCGAACCAGGTACCCTCTGATTACTAACCCAACTCTTTAACCGACTGCGCCACATGACTCTTTGACACTAGGTTAACTGTTAGAGCTTTGTACCGCTGGTTTTCTAAACGAATACTATGTCTTATTTATATATTGATTTGGATACCAGTGTATGGTTAATCTATTCATTGTCAGGTTCTCACAAAAAGAGTTTTGATTTGTAGGACGGGACGGTTCTGCTTTCATCTTTGTCCTCCAAATGAGAACAAGCGAAGCCATAATTATTTTAGCGAGTTACCTACCTTTTGTTTTGGCATTGTGAAGGTAGCTGGACTAACCTTGAATTGTTGTTTGTTTTTAAAAAAACATGAACCTGCGAATCGCGTACTCAAGCATTCTCTCCCTCTCTCCCTCCCTCTCTCCCCCTCCTCTTCCCCCCCTTTCCGCTCCTTTCCCTCCTCTCCTCCCTGTCCCTCTCTCTCCCGCTTATCTCTCCCTCGTCTCCTCCCCTTACCTCTCTCTCCCCCCCTCCTCATCCCCCCTCTCCTCCCCTCGTCTCCCCTATCTCCTCTCCCAGGCACACAGAGGATATGCCTGATCATCCTGAACCAGCCGATTGATCCAGGATACCTCCGCACACTATGGAGCAAAGGTTGGTCTGTGGTTACCCATGCCCGCTCCACCACCACCTCTAC
The DNA here is from genome assembly GCA_030340685.1 of Protosalanx chinensis. Classification (NCBI taxonomy): domain Eukaryota; kingdom Metazoa; phylum Chordata; class Actinopteri; order Osmeriformes; family Salangidae; genus Protosalanx; species Protosalanx chinensis. Next base: position 4,369,985 of record CM059332.1, on the reverse strand, counting down.
TTGATCAGGCCGCTACACACACACACACAGTCGGTGTCAGTGGTTCATGTACAAAGCGCTCAGCTGCGCCTGCACACATCTTTAAATTGTTTAATCTCTGTTTTCTGAGGTTTTTGGGGAGATTCTCAGGTTGTTTCCAATACTGGGTGCTTTTACGGTTGAACTTCAGCCGTAGGTGTGTTCAAATCCTCTGAAGTATTCCTAAAAACTTTTTGGAGCTTTTTGTTGAAATATTCAGGGTTCTGGTTTTTGCGCTTAGTCTCTTTTTTTCTTTAAATATACTGTTCTTTGGCTATTTGACAGGCGAAGGTTTGTGAGTTTGGCAGTTGTGGATGCATTTTGCAGTGTGGGACTTTACTGCTGTAGACACCCTGGTTATGCTGACAGCTTTCACTCCTCTTTTGGAAAGCCATCCATATTTCATGCTGTTGGCACAACCAACATATGTCCCAGGGAAAAGTGTTCGTGTCCTTTAGGAAATGCAATCTCCAGATGCTTCACCTGAAGTTCCCCTTGCCAGGTCTCCACCCTGCATCTTCTCTCTCTCTCACTCTCACTCTCTCTCACTCTCACTTTCTCTCTCACACACTCTCGCACACTCTCACATGCTAACGCACACACTTTCCTCTGATGTCAAACCCCTAGGTTTCCTCCCCTCTATGGGAGAAAGAGAGAGGGAAGAGAGCAAAGGAATGGAGGAATGGAGGGGTGCTCGGGAAGGAGAGAAGGAGACAGAGAGAGAGAGAGAAAGAAAGAGAGAGAGAGAGAGATAGATCAAAGGGAAGCTCACAGGAAGTACAGAAGGACAAGACTAAGTTTGTAATATGAGATCTCTCTCTCCGCCCTCCTTCCCCTCCATTGTCCTACGTGACAACGGGGGAAAGACGGAGGAAGGGGACAACTCTGACCCCATGACTGACAAAGGTACTCTGAGAGAGGGAGGGAGGGAGTCAGAGAAAGAGGGAGGGATGGATGGAGGAAGAGAGAGAGGCAAGGAAGGCGGGAAGGAGGGAAGAAAGGAAGGAAGGAAGGAAGGAGGGAGGGAGGGAAGGGGGGAAGGAAGGACGGAAGGAGGGATGGAAGGAAGGAAGGAGGGAGGGACTGATAGAGGATGAGTAAAAGGGCCTCAGAATGAGGCGTGATGATCTGTCGCTTTCGCCTGTTTGACCATTTGCCCTTTCTGGTACAGCAGTAAACCCCTGTGTGACAGACATAAATCCCACAGAGCTGAAGTTCCTCTCATCAATACTGCACTGCCATGAAGTGTGTGTGTGTGTGTATGTGTGTAAGAGAGCAGGAGAGAAGAGTGTGTGCATGTGTCTGTGTGTCTGTGTGTCTGTGTGTCAGTGTGTGGGTGTGTAAGAGAGCGAGAGAGAGAAAGAAGTGTTTGTGTCTGTCTGTGTCTGTTTGTGTCTGTTTGTGTGTGTTAGAGTGTGTGTATGTGTGCCCCAGACTCATCTTCCCATCATAAAGCATCTCTCTGGTTTCTGACAGGAAGAAGAACGGCATTGTGGGGGATTATGAGGTGTTTATTTACAAGGTTATCAGCTGTCCTCATGCTCAGCACCAGTTCTCTGTTCCTCCACATTGGACACTGATTGATGTGTGCACATGTGTGTATGGTGTGTGTGTGTGTGTGTGCGCACGTGTCTGATAGACAGTTGTGAGATTATGTTTCAAGCACTCTCTTCAAATTGACTGAAAAACAACCCTCTACCTCTCCATGTTACCCCTCATCTGTATGTATGTATGTGTGTGTGTGTGTGTGTGTTTGTGTATGTATGTATGTATTTATGTATGTATGTGTGTGTTTGTGTGTGTGTGTTTGTGATTTAGAGTGAGAAACATAGATATAGAGAAACAACACACACACAATTTTAGTATCAAGAGCTTGGAGTGGGGGAGTCATTCAATATCTGAGCATCTACAATGTCTAAACAGACTGTATGTATGTATCTTATTTGTGTGTGACTGCATGTATACTGTATATGGGTGTGTGTATAGATGTATACGTGTGTGTGCTCATTTGTGTATGTGTATGTACCCTAGGGCTGGGCGATTCTGGAAAAAATGCGTATCACGATTTTCTGCACGATTTTTTTAAACAAAGGTACATCTTTATTGAAATCCATAATTTGCATATTTGCAGTTAGCATTACAAAAATGATTGAACTACCATTAAGTGCAAAACAAGCTTTTTCAAAAAAAGCACAAAGGGCTTAATATTGAACAGAAACCTTTTCCAACTTTTCCAACTTCTCACAAATGTTCGGGACCACTGACCCAATAAACAATACAACTCGAATACGTAAATAGTTAACAGCAAACATAAATATTGCAGGCATCTGCTTTTCATGGTGAAGTCATTCAGATGGCCTGTCAGACTCATACAACGTTCCATGGTCCGATGTTGCTGAGAATTTTCTACTTCTCTTAATTCAGACAGCTGCCCGCTTCTCGTAGTACATGGCAGGGTTAGGTATTGCAACATTTGAAAAATAGTTGCGTGAAGGCATCGAGTACCGGTCATCCAATGTTTTGATCATTTTCTTAAATCCGTCATGCTCTACCGTGTAAACGGGGGCCAGATCTTTAGTGATATTCATGATTGGCAGGAGAGGGAAACTAAAGCGTGACGCGGCTCACGATGAAAAAAACACACATCAAAAAGCGTATCGTGTGTAGGGGAGTATCAATATCGCGGTTTTTTAACGATATATCGCCCAGCTCTAATGTACGCTTGGTCATGTGTGTATATCTCTAGGTTGTTGTGTGTGTGTTTGTCTGTATGTATATATTGTGTTTGTGAGTGTATGCATGTGTGTCTATGTAAGTATACCTGTGTGTGTGTGTGTGTGTGTGCATATGTGTGTATGTCTGAGTGTTTGTCTGAGTGTTTGTCTGTATACATTGTATTTGTGTGTGTATGAATGTGTGTGTGTGTGTCTATGTAAGTATGCCTGTGTCTGTGTGTGTACATGTGTTTGTGTGTGTACGTATGTATGTGTGTTTGTCTGTATACATTGTGTTTGTGTATCTGTGTGTGTGTGTGTGTGTACTTGTGTGTATTAAAGATGATTGATAGCTGTGCTGCTCGTCTCTGCAGGGGGCTGCTGTGCTCTCGTTGTCGCTCCCTAAAGTTTCCATTTGATGAGTTTCCCACCGTTTGCACTCTGTCAGGAATAATGAGTCATTTACATTCCAATCATCTCAGACTTGCAGCATTGACAGCAGGTGGCGAGGGTGATGAAGACAAACGTACCACATCCAGCTCTGTCACCCTCTCCTGTCCCCCCCCCCTTCTTCCTCCCTACAGTCCCCCAACACATCTAGCTTGGTCACACCCCCCCCACACACACACTCTTTTTTAGGACACCCCCCCGGTCCCAGACACATCAAGCTCTCTAATCCTGCCTCCACCCCCCCCCCCCCCACCAGGACCCCCCCTGGTCCCAGACACATCAAAATCTCTCATCCTGCCCCCCCCAGCCCCCCTCCCAGGACACCCCTGTCCCAGACACAGCCCCAACCAAACACTACAAATGCACTGAATGAACAGCAGAGTATCAATTGTGAGGTAATGACCCTAATACCAACATCTTAATGTCAGAGGTGTGGTAATGACTGATACTAACATCTGTATGTCATTTGCGAGGTAATGACTCTGATACTAACAAAACTGGATGTCAGTTGTAAGGTAATGACGCTGATACTAACTTCTGGATGTCAGAGGTGAGGTAATGACTCTGATACTAACATCTGGATGTCAGAGGTGAGGTAATGACTCTGATACTACCAGCTGGATGTCAGAGGTGAGGTAATGACTCTGATACTAACATCTGGATGTCAGAGGTGAGGTAATGACTCTGCTGATACTACCAGCTGGGTGTCAGTTGTGTGGTAATGACTCTGATACTAACATATGGATGCCAGTTGTGTGGTAATGGCTCTGATACTAACATCTGGATGTCAGTTGTGTGGTAATGGCTCTGATACTAACATCTGGATGTCAGTTGTGTGGTAATGACTCTGATACTAACATCTGGATGCCAGTTGTGTGGTAATGGCTCTGATACTAACATCAGCAATTAGGTAATGACTGAAATTAACATCTGCATGTCAGTCATGCAGTAATGACCTATGACATATGGGTGTCCTTTGTGAGGTAATGACTCTGATATTAACATCTGTATGTCTGTTGTGAGATAATCACGTATATTAACAGCTGAATGTCAGTTGTGTGGTAATGTCTCTGAAATGAAAATCTGGTTTTCAGCGGTGAGATAATGACTGATAATAACACCTGGGTGTCAGAGGTGAGATAATGACTGATAATAACACCTGGGTGTCAGAGGTGAGATAATGACTCTGATAATAACACCTGGGTGTCAGAGGTGAGATAATGACTCTGATATTAACATTTGGTTGTCAGAGGTGAGATAATGACTCTGATATTAACATTTGGTTGTCAGAGGTGAGATAATGACTGATAAAAACACCTGGGTGTCAGAGGTGAGATAATTACTCTGATATTAACATTTGGTTGTCAGAGGTGAGATAATGACTGATAAAAACACCTGGGTGTCAGAGGTGAGATAATGACTCTGATATTAACACCTGGGTGTCAGAGGTGAGATAATGACTCTGATATTAACATTTGGTTGTCAGAGGTGAGATAATGACTCTGATAAAAACACCTGGGTGTCAGAGGTGAAATAATGACTCTGATATTAACATCTGGATGTCAAATGGGAAGTAATGACTGCTAATGGTCCTTTCTGTTGGTGGCTAAAAGCTGGGACATAATACTGAGGTTAGAATCCTTGTTGAGAGGCAGGCATTTTGGGAACAAGGACACTCACACACCTGACACAGACGCACACACACTGGGACTGCAGTCTGAGTTGTAATCAGGTGTTTGATAGATGCTTCGCTTCACCGAAGTCAGCCTCATATTCGTGTTTCACAATCGCACAGCGCCTGTAACCTTTCAGCATGACATTTATACACACGCCGCACACACACTTCCTCACACACATTCCCTCTCACACCCCTTCCACGAACACACCAAAAATACACGACCACAAATCCTCACACAAACCCATAAACACCCCACACTGGTGATTTTCTCACCTCCACTGATCTCCCCGCGGTTATAAAAGAATAACTAAAGTAGGGTAAAAAAGTTTCTGGGAAAATCATTAGCAACTCTCTCTTTCCTCGCCCTATGTCCCCTCTCTCTCCCCTCTCTCTCTCCCACTCTCCCCCCCCCCCCCCTCAGACCATCTAATGAACTGCAGGTGGAGGCTAGGGATTGGTTCTTAAGAGATTCCGAGTTAAACCTGCGTATCTCTGGGCTGCATGCATTAGTCGTCTGGAACCAGATGGAGGTGAACCATCATGGATGTTCCTTTGAAGTCCTCTTCAATGTGTGCAGTACAACCCCCCCCCCCCCCCCCACACACACACACACACACACAAAACCTCCCCACAACACCACACAACCTCCCCATAACCCCAGATATGTGCCCACGCCAAATCCCTCAGAAAGACAGCATCTCCATTTCAATCCCAGACAGAGACAACCTCCCCACCACCCGGTGATAATCAGACAGACATCCTGACTGGGTGGATTGGGGGTATTACCCATGATGCCACAGTTGTGAGTGACAGGGGGATGGAACGGCCTTTTCACGCCTCAATGAAGCGTGAATGTGCGTCGGCTCAATGAAGGAAATGTAAATGTGAAATGTGCATGCTGGTGCGGTTGTTTCAGAGAATAACGTGTTGTATGTTTAAATGCCATCTTATTCTAGCAAACTTTTCAGAGACTGTGCTGTTTTTGTGTGTGTATCTATGTGTGCGTGTGTGCACGCGTGTGTGTGTGGAGAGTGGACAGGGAGGAATGGTGACCAAGTTCCAGTCACCGCCTCTTCATGACCTGACTTACTGGGCTGGGGAACGGTCGGAATGAACTAACCATGCTTGTCTGTGTGTGTGTGTATGTGTGCTTGTGTGTGTATGTGTTGTCTGTGTGTGTGTATGTGTGGTCTGTGCGTGTGTGATCTCTGTGTGTGTATGTGTTGTCTGTGTGTGTGTCTCCCACTCAGCTCTCCTGAGAGCCTGTGCCGATGGAGCGGCTAACCACCTGTATGACATCACAGCTGGACACAGAGACAGGTGAGACCAGCTGGACCGACCTCACTGTTTCTGTCTACTCACACTGTGTGTATGACGAAGTGTGTGTGTGTGTGTGTGTGACGAAGTGTGTGTGAAAGAGAGAGACAGACAGACACAGAGAGAGAGAGAGGTTTTGAGTGTGTGTGTCCCTCTTGGCTGTAGTAATCGCTTTAGCTGCTGACTCAAACTAAGATTTTGTGTGTGCGTGTGCAAGTGTGTGTGTGTAGTAAGGCTAATGGAGGCCTGTTTTCAAGACTAAGATGGATCTGGAGCCAGTTCAGGGTCCCTTAGGTGTTGAGCACATTAACACTATCCCAGGACACTTCAGTGTGTGTGTCTGTCTGTGTGCGTGTGTGCGTGTGTGTATATGTGTCCGCACCTTGTCTGTGTCAGTGGTTGTGCTTGTTCAATGTGTCTGTCTCTTTGTGTAAGTGTACGTGTACTCTATTATAGTGTTTGTATTTGTATTCTGCATGTATTCAGAGTGTTACCATGCTTGTGTGTGTGTGTGTGTGTATGTGTGTGTGGGGTGGGTTAGGATTAGTTTCACCGTTGGGCTCTATCGATCAACTGCCGTCACCGGCTGACAGACTAAATTCATCTTGAGACTTCTGTTTGAAATAGTGTCACTTCCAGTGTACCTCTGCTGGTTGAGAGGGGAGGGGAGGAGCCGAGGGGAAGGGAGGAGTGGAGAGGAGGGGAGGAGTGGAGAGGAGGTGAGGGGAAGGGAAGGGAAGGGAGGAGTGGAGAGGAGGTGAGGGGAAGGGAAGGGAGGAGTGGAGGGGCGCTTGTCACGTTACAGGAAGTGACAGGGTTCATTCCTTCCCTCCTCCCTTCTTTCCCTCCGTCTTCTCTCGCCATACCATCTCTGCCTCTGCCTCTCTCAAATTCCCCCCTCTCTCTCTCTTTGCTCCTCTCCCTCCCCCTTCAGCGTGCATCAGAGGCAGTAATAGACGCGCCGACACCTGTCCTGTCCGCGCAACGCCTCGTTTGCACGGGGCTCGCAGCCAGGATCATTTGCCTGACACGTAGCTCGTTACTGCCAACTATAAGTATATCTACCCTGCTCTGACACACTGTGATGGCCGTCCCCTGTAGCTACGGAAGCCAGTCTTATGTCACACACGCACACACCTCTCAGGGGATGTAATGCAGGTAGAGAGGGGGGAGTGAGGGAGTCAAAGAGAGAGAGATCAGGGAGGGAGGGACGGAGAGAGGGGAGTACGTAGAGGAAGAGAGAGAAGAAAGGGGCTAGGAGAGGGAGGGAAAAGGGAGGGGGTGATAGGAGGAGAGGCAGGGCGACGAGAGGGTGGGAGAGTGGGAGCGATAGAGGGGGGGGCGAGTGGGAGAGATGGAGAGACGGAGTAGGGAGTGATGGAAAGAGAGAAAGGGATGTTATGATGAGAGTGGGAGAGAAAACACATCCATTTACAATTTAATGATGTTTCAAGAGCTCCATCTTGGCAGTAGGTATCGGGGAGCGTGCATGTGTGTGTTTCTGTGCTCTCCCCCTCTCTCAGGTATTATTGGGACAGCTTGTGGGTAGTGCCTCGAGGCAAAAGTTGTTCATCATGGCCCAGAAAAAAAGGGTTTTAAGAACTATGGATTTGGAAATCCTGACACACGCGCGCACACGCACCTCTGTCTCGCTTTGAGTCTCCATTACAATACGAAATGTAAAATTGGTATTTGGGGCAGGAGACTCCACCTACAAGGTTAATGAAGTTCAGCGTAGGACACGTTCTCTGTGTGTGTGTGTGTGTGTGTGTGTATTCTAGTCTGGTGTGTACGTGCCTGCGGTGTGTATGTATGAGTGTGTGCGTGCGTACGTGTGTGTGATGTTTATATAGCTTATGGGGGCCTGTAATTCATCTGTAATGAACACAGCCCAGGGCTAGGAGAAATCTCATCTTATTATCCCCGTGCATGAGCTCTAATAAAGTGGATACTAAGGCCACACACCGGTGAAATAGAGGGAGAGATGGAGGGCAGGGGAAGAGAGAAAGAGCCAAAGAGAGTGCGAGATGGAAAGAGAGAGGAGGAGGACGGGAGGGGAATGGAGAGAGGAGAGGGAAAGGTAGAGAGGGAAGTGGGCTGTGGGGGACGGGGCAAAACAGACAAGAAAAAAGGAGCGATGGAGACAGAGAGAGCGAAAGGGGGAGAGCGAGGTAGAACTAAGCGGAGAGCGAGAAAGGGAGGGCAGAAGAGAGTGTAAAAGATAGGAGAGTAAGAGTAAAATGGAGGGAGGGAGCGGGGGGGTGGAAGAGAAAGTAAGAGGAAGGAATGGAGAGGAAGGGTTAGGGTTAGGGTTAGAAGTTACAGATCAAAACATGGTGAATTAGCTTTTAGAAACATTCACAGCTTCTGAATGACCAAGAGCTGACCCGCAGACTGACCCCGGTGGGCCCCAGTCCAGCCACTAGCAGAACCAGACACGATCAACGTGAGGTGGAAAAGATATTTGCGTCTCTGCGGCTAATACGTGCGTGTTTGTGTTAGTATCCCAGTCACAACAAACGGTTCTAAATGAATGTGGGGTTTGATTTGTTGAAAGTTTTTGTGCTTCTAAGATGTGAAGGGATGAATACATTTGACATTTAGTCATTTAGCACAGACGCTCTTATCCGGAGACACTTACAAAAAGTACAGGGACATTCCCTCCTGAGGCAAGTAGGGTGAAGTGCCTTGCCCATGGTCATGTTGACACAGCCGGGGTTCAAACCAAGTACTTTCTGATTACTAGCCCGATTCCCTAACCGACTGAAGCAACATTACTCACTACGTGTGTCAATTTGAACGACAATGGAGAGGAGACGAGGGAAGGAAGGACGGAAGGGAAGGAGAGAGGAGGAGAGGGGAGAATGGGAGAGATATGTGTGGATGTGTCTTGCTGATTGAACAGGAGAAAATATGGAAGTATTTGGAGCGATGGAGAGATGGACGGATGAGGGGGATGGATGAAAGGAGGAGGGCGAGACAGGAAGAGGAGAAGGGAGGAGGAGATAGAGGGACAGAGAGAGAGACAGAGGGAGGGATGGGAGGAGGAGGGGGGGGGGGAGGGGAAGGAGGGAAAGAATAATCCTGTATCTCTTTCCGCAGCAGACCGGAACATTGCTCTCGCCTTTCACCAGCGACATCGACACCCACCCACCCATACACCCCCCCCCCCCCCCCCCCCCCCCCCCCCACACACACACACACACACACACACACACACCCATACACACACACACACTCAGTGGTGCGTGAAATCGTTATGTTGGACCTGTTAATGCCGGCAGATAGCATGACAGTAGGACAACACCCGCTTGTTGCTTTTATAGACACACACAAACAGATACAAACCCTGACACCCACACACACACAAATTAACACACTCATTTTCACACGCACATACACATGCATATACCTACCCACATGGCACACGCACACTGTCAACACAAAGGAGCAGACTCTCACACACACACACGTTAACCAACCTGTGAGGGATGTGTCTGATATTCAACAAAGCATAAAGGACTCAGGTTTATAGATGAACACACAATAGCTCAATGATTCTAGGACTAAGGAAGGACACACAATCTGTCCCTGATGGTGTGTGGGTGTAGAAAGATCTCAGATAGTGTGTGTGTGTAGAAAGATCTCAGATAGTGTGTGTGCGTAGGCGTGTGTGTTGGTCTCAATGACACGGGTGTAACCCTGTCAGTCTGCCTGTCCTCATGCCAGCCGTGTGTCACTTTCACCCTCTGCTCGCCAGACTGATAAAAGAACTGACATGCGCCCAAATTGTTCTCTCCTCCCTTCTTTCCCTCCCTCCCCTCCCTCTCTCTCTCTCTCTCTCTTGTGTATCGTTCTCTCCCTTTTCCCTTCACACGTTCTCTCTGTCTCTCCCTCGCACCTTTTTCCCCCTTCTCTCTCTTTCTCTTTCTGTCTCTCGTTCTCTCTGTCTCTGTCTATCTCTCTTTCTCTGTCTCTCTGTCTCTCTCTCTGTCTCTCTCTCCCTCTTTCTCTGTCTCCCTCTCTCCCTCTCTCTGTCTCTCTCCTTCTCTCTCTTTCTCTCTCTCTCCACTCCTCCATCCAGTTTTCTTCCTGACTATATCAGTGGGGATTTCGATTCCATTAGTGCCGAGGTCAAAGACTTCTACTCCGAGAAGGTGAGTTCACACGGGCACGCAAGCCGCGCAGACCTGCACACGACCTCAAACAACCTCAAACGACCTCAAACGGCGCCCTCAAATCACCACGCTAGCCGAGAAACGGTTGCTGCTCTCCATTTGCTTTTTCCGTCACTCAGAACTCTGTCAATCTCGTCTGTGTCACGCTGTTGAAGCGTCACCTGGGTGTATTTCCCCCTTACATACGACACCACACACACACACACCCACACACATACACACATAATTCTATTTAACCATGGCTCAGTGAAAAAATGCAAACGAGGTGGCGCACACATGCCCAAGACTGTCCCCGGTGATCATGCAATGTCACGCATGTGGAGGCAGATCAGAGCTCAGGATACACAAGTGTTTACTGTTTGAGATGCAGATGACACCTTGGGGCTCCTAGAGACCTCTCTCTCTCTCTCTCACACACACACACACACACACACACAGTCTTACCAGACACTGGAGAGAATGTGCTCCTACAGAATGTGGACACGTACTGTATATCTGTCTTTATTTAGCAGATAAAGGGAGGAAGTGCAGTATAAGGCAGGCAGAACTTATGTTACCTTATGCAGATCCTCTTTCTTATGTTCAGCCTATATGTGTGTTTGTGTGTGTGTGGTCTTGTTTAACTACCCTTGTGGGGACCAGATATTCTCATCGGGTTTCAGAGTTGGGGTTAGAACTAAAGTTAGGGGTGAGGGTTTAGTGCTTCCAGAATTTTGAATGGATGGATGTAAGTGGTAAGCCTCACTAGAAAAGCGAATATGTGTGTTTGTGTAGAGGTGCAGGTTGATTGAAACTGCGGACCAGGACCTGACAGATTTCACAAAGTGTCTGGCTATCATGGTGGAGGAGATACAGCAACGGCAGCTACAGGTACGATCACACACACAAACATACACACACCCATACAATCCTCCATAAATAATAGGCACATACACACACTTGTGACTATACACAATTGCCAATTAAGATCCGCTAATATTTTATTCTCCATGCCTGCTGTTTGTTGGCAAACACAATCACGCACACACACTCAGACACAGTCATACACACAAGTCATTTTGTCTCCCAAAAGTGTTGCGGTTTCAAGCCTTGCCATTCACCACATGGAGTGCCTCGAGTGTTTGTTCAATCACAGGGAGAGGTACAATCACAAAATGTCTCACTGCTGATGAGTCAAACAAAACCTGAGAGAGCACAAACACACTCACACGTTCACACACACGAACACACACAAGACAAAAACGTAGAAAACGTTAACATACATCATTGCTGTTTTGACAGTAACTCTTTGCCTTGTTCCAAATCAAGAGGGAAAAAATATTGAGAGGGTGGAGAGAGTGTGCGAGAGTGGAGAGAAAGATAGGAGGGATGGGAGTGTGTGAGAGGAGAGGTGAGAGAGAGGAAAGAGGAGGGAGAGATGGAAACGGGAGACGTGAAGTGTTGTGACTAGTTAGTGTGAACGCCATCTTGTTGCCTTGATTTGATTTGTGACTTTGGAAGGACAGCTCATCTCCATTCCTCTCTTGTTCTCATCCCTCCCTCGCTCGCTCCTTCCTTCCTTGCGTTCTCCTCTCACTTCCACTGAAACCTTCCTCTCACTCTTCCTCTCCTCCTTTCCCTCCTTTCCTCCCTCCTTTTCTTTCCTCTCCTCCCCCCCTTCCTTCATCCCCCTCTCATCTTCCTCATCTCCCTGTCCAGATGTCAGTGTGTATCCACCTGGATCTAACTTGTCAGTGTGTGTGCGTGTTTGTGTGTGTGTCTGTCAATGCATGTGTGTGTGTGTGTCGGAGAGAGAAAAAACTGAGAGAGAGAAAGAATGAAGTGAGGGATTGGGGGGAAAACACTTAGACAAGCACGCATTCCCTCTGACAGGTGTGAATAAGAAAACACACACACACAGTCACACACACAAACACACACAGCCCCTTGATGGCCTGTCTCCAACCAACAGGGATCTGTGTGTAGTGTTTCCTCCCAAACCGACATCAATAACCAACCAGACAGGCCGTCACTCAGGCCTTTCCCCTCCTTAAAACCCCTGTGTGTCTGAACGTGGATGCGTGTGTGTATTGCTTGTGCCCCAAGGCCTTTTAGTGGCCAGCTCTACGCTACAATCGTGGTTTTGCTTGTGGCGTTAAGATGCAGAGTCTCCTCAACTCCTCCTCATGCAGCTCTTTAACCGTGCTGCAGTGGCTCCCTGCCCCTTTGGCTTTCAAACGGAACACCTCCATATTGGAGGTGGATGTGATACTGTGACAGAATCTTTAATAAGCGTTTTAATATGTTGTCAACCAAACAATGCGTCCTGTCCTGAAAAGTCTATTGCTGTCTTTCTCCATTGCCGGTGAGATATTGTGTTCGACGGTCCCCTAACCATGGATAAATCTCCCCAAAAGAAAGGTTTCAGAAGAAAATAGTTTAGTTCTGCGCAGGCAAATGCATTTCACTGTCAACGATAATGACTTAAATGTGGGCTACACTATGCTTGATATGTGCCGAAAAATTATGAAACTGCTTAAAATAACGCTAAAAGACATTTCCAGAACACTGGAATAATTTTGCTGAAACGTACAAAGCTGGACATGAATGAAAAAGAGCGGCTTCAGAACGTCAGCGGAAAGACTTTTCGTACCCCATGCCTCAGTCCTGTTCTGTCTGAGTTACCGTGTTTGTAATCCTCAGCTTCTGTAACTCATTCAGCCACTTTCTGCTGTGCTGGCCCTCTCTACATCAAGAAGGAATCTATTTATTATGTTTAATAGACTCGTTAGAGAGGATCAATGGACTTGGTGGGAGACTCTGGTGTGTGTGGGAGCGTTCACGCACGTGTGTGTGTGTGTGTGCGCGCGTGTCTCCTTTACGTGACCTGCGTCCTCGTCGGGAGGACCTGCTGACTCGGCAATTCTGTTCCCATTTCGTCTCGGGTGCCTCACTACCCCTGCATCATCTCTCGCCACAGGGTATCGCCGTGACGTTTACCTCAGGAGCCCGCGCCATCCCTCAGCCAATAGGAGATGGGGGGGCGGCTGCGTTTCCTGTCCTTCACCCTACTTGCCTCAGGGAGAATATCCCTGTACTTGCTGCAAGTCGCTTTGTATAAAAACGTCTGCTAAATGACTATTTATTATTATTATTATTTATTTATAAAGAGGTCCATGTAACAAGGGTAGGGTGATACGTGGAGCTCTAACTAGCGAGTTAAGATGAGCTTGTAGAATGTCAACGCTGTGTAGTTATTTATAGTTGTTGTTGTTGTTGATGAAATAGGGAGGAATGAGAAAGATCAGCTTGGTTCTCTGTTTTGATAATCCTCTTTCAGTGTCTCTGTGGAGGGGTGATGCCTGGGACGAGTTTGTTTACATTCAGCGTGTTTCGAGTGTGCCGAACACTCAAACAGCACTGGTGTGTGTGTGTGTGTATGAGTGTGTGCGTCTCCTCTCCTCCTAACCCAATTTTCAACTCATTCTCAACTTCTTTCGCGACTTGCCTCTAGTGGAAACATATAAAGGACTTACTGCTGTTAGCGTCTGTTCTCACCCTCTGTAAATCAGATTGTGAGAGTATGAAGGGTGTGGGGTGGTGGGGGGGTGGTGGGGGGCTGGTGGGGGGCATTGAGGATGAAGAGGAGAAGAGCGGTAGGAACAGAGAACAGAGTCACGTGTCTCAGCGGTTAAGGCGTTGGGCTCATGATCGGAAGGTTGCGAGTTTGATTCCCGGCTGTGGCTACGTGGCGTTGTGTCCTTGGGCAAAGCACTTCACCCTACTTACCTCCGGGAGAATGTCCCTGTACTTAATGTAAGTCGCTCTGGATGAAAGCGATTGAATGATGACAAATTATAAAATCTTAAATGCGAATGTACATTTAACGGTTATCATGATTTTATCCCCCCCCATCAGGTCGACACCATCGTGACCCTGGGAGGTCTGGCTGGAAGGCTGGACCAGACCATGGCATCAGTAGAGACGCTCCACCATGCCCTCCACATCACGCAGCTCCCCCTGGTGGTCATCCAGGGAGGAAGCCTGGCCTTCCTGCTCCGCCCGGTAACTACTGCGCACACGCACACACATACATACACACGCAAACATACACACATACGTAAAAGATGTCCCTAAAAATAGCGTCCGCTTGATATAATGTAATATATATGTAATTAGCGTCCGCTAATGTTGTAATGTTGTATATTTGGAAACGGGAGACTGTTTACCATCTTCAAGCCAGACAGGCCCATTATCTGCAACCATCAGTCCTGTGTTGTTTCAGAACAGGGTTTTTGCTATGTTAATCAAGTCAATTATTTTAAAAAGGCTAGTAGATCATTAGCAAGCCCTTCTGCAGTAATGGCAGCAGCAACAGGCTGTTGACCTTTTCAGAAGTTGAGTATCTGCAACGTTGGCCATGGTGACTTCTATAACAGACAAAAAATTGCCCGAAAACATCTTCATCTCTTCTCATTCTGAGAAACAAAGGCAATTCCGAGAAAACTGAAGCTCTCGTACAGCGATGCTCGTTCACAGAGCAGCGCAAACCGGCTCGAACCGGAACCGGGGGGGGGGGGGGGGGGGGGACACCATTGTCGGCACCAACATCGATGAGGAGGCTCTGGCGCACTGACTTTCTAAGCTGCAAAGAAAAGGGATGGCGGTGGGAAAAAGGTGCGATTGAAACAGGGTCAAAGAACATTAGATCAAACAGGGGAATATGACAAAAAGCGACCTGGACAGTCGAGTCCAATCCTCGATGTTGTTAGTAGCCATCCTGTCCTTTCGGGGAGGGGGGGGGGGGGGGGGGGGGGGGGCGGGGGGCCATCGTTCTTCAGTTTTGCAAGACCGCACCCCGCGGATGGCGTTCGAAGCCAATTTCCTCCCCTCTGCAATGATACAAAGCACGGCTCCCAACGGCGAGAGTTCTATTTAGGAAGGGAGCAATCAGCAGCCATTGTGTCTGTGATGGGGTGCATCCCCCCCCCCCCCCCCCCCCCCCCCCCCCCCCGTGAAGTTGTTGACGAAGCAGCTCGAGCGTAAGGCACTGGTCAATGACTATATTACTTTTGAATGGGACTTTACATTTAATATGAAGGCTGACTCCCGCACACACAGGCGCGCAACACACCTTTGCGACCCTCACGCGCGCGTCGCACACGCGCGCTGTTAGCCCTGTTCTCCTGGGCGTTCTTGTTTGTTTGGCGAGCGTCTCGTTCGCGGCAGAATAGTTTCCCCTCGTTTAGTTTTTTCCCCCTTGATCGAGTTTACAAGTGGACCGAGTCGTTCGGAATGGGATCCTTTCGCTTGAACGCCATGATTTGACGTGGTAGCCTGTCGTGACTTTGAATAACAGCATGTCGCTGAACTGAGGTTTTCTCGTTCTCTCGCTGTCTCCCTCCGTCTCCCCCACTCGTCCCTGTTCCCCTTGACTCCTCACTCTCTTTTTTTTCTCATCGCTCTCGCCCGCTCAACTCTCGTGCTCCTCTCTCTCTCTCCATCCCGCCCACTCCCTCTCTTTCTCTCCCTCTCTCTCTCGCTTTCTCTCTTTTCATTGGTTGTCATTATTCCAAAGACGTGTTGTCATTTACTGTTTCATAGCTGGACACCTCCAATTAATCTTTCTTGAGCAAAGGGACGTTCGTCTAATCCAGGGGTGTCCAATCCTGGTCCTCGAGGGCCGCTGTCCTGAAGGTTTTAGATGTTTCCCTGCCCTGGCACACCTGATTCTAATGAAGCGTCGTTATCAAGCTCTGTGGAGGTGTGCTAGAGCAGGGAAACATCTAAAACCGTCAGGACAGCGGCCCTCGAGGACCAGGATTGGACACCCCTGGTCTAACCTGTCAACGTCGCTCGGACTCACCAAGGAGAGAAAGGGAAGGAAAGGAGAGAGGTGAGGAGAGGGAAAGAGGAGAGAACGGAGGAGAGAGGAGGAGAAGGGAAAGCGAGAGAGTGCGGCGCAACAAAAAGGAAGACGAACGTAACCTTACAGCAGGATGACGAGGCTCGTTAGAGGCAGTAGTGGAGCGCTCACTGGTTTCCTGTTGAACTGCGGGACACAGGTTCGCACGTGCTCACGGGGTACACGCTCGAACACCCATCCCCACGCTTGTCCAGGCGTGCTCGCGAACACACAAACATCCGCCCGCCGTCCAATTGGGAGGGATGTTCCTAACATTCCCTGCTGTGCTCAGTAACCGAAGCTCTTTTGTAAAGCTCTCTCTTGTAAGTCGCTTTGGATAAAAGCATCTGCTAAATGAATACATGTAAATGTAACGTCCGAGGTGGATGTGACACGCTGAGATACGCACAGCACGGTCCACTATGTGTGTGTGTGTGTGTGTCAGCTGTCTTTCTGTATTACTGGTTGAAGGAGGGGGCTATTAGAGGCCAAACCTGCTCACGTTAGTCTTCTTGCAGCTCAGCCAGGCTAACTGCTTATGCATCCACATGAACACACACGTACACACACACACACACACAGACAAAACATCTATCGGCTTTTGAGCCTAACACACACTCTCACAAATATATACACGCGCAACACACTCACACAACAAACAGCCCCAGCCCCAGGGTTAGTTCATCAGAAGAATACTCTGCTCCAAGTTTCTCAGGAACTTTCTCTCCCTCCCTCCGGCTTCCTCTGCAAACGACGGGAAAACATTTTAGGCAGTGTTTGTATGTTCCTCTTTATTTAAGCAGCCATCATTATTTCCTGTTTATGTCTGTTTGTCTGTTTCTGTCTCTCTTTGTGTGTGTGTGTGTGTGTATGAGTATGGGTGTGCGTGTGTATGTGTGTATGGATGTCTCTACTTGTGCGTGCGCACGACCCTGAGTGTGTGTTTGTCTGGCTGCGCGCGTCTTTGTGTGCGTACGTGTGCGTGCCAGTTGCATGTGTGTGAGGAAAATGTTCAAAGGTGGTAACTGAACTTCAAACCTTCACATGCTTCAGCTTATATCAGACTTACTCAATGCGTGTGCAAGAGTAAGTTGCTATGGACTAGATGACCAGAGAGACAAGCTTGCCGGTAGAATGAAAAGTCATGTCGTGGAAACCACCCACCCAGGGAACGGCACCTGTCTGGGGGATTGACCTGTGGAGGTCAGCCTCTCGTGGTCGCCCCCCGCCCCTACCCCTCCCAGGTCTGGCTGGGGGGGACATGGGAAGGCAGAAGCAGGTGTGGGGTGATTAGCGCTGATCTCTGGAATCTCTTCTGGTGGTTGGGTGACATGTGGCGCCCCCAGGGGTTCAGGGGGTTACCCAGCCCTGCCTGCACCAGGGACAGCTGAGCCCGGCCTTAATCAGCACCCTGTGTCACTGAAGCTGAACCCACTGGACTCAGCACAGGGGAGAGTCTAGAGCCAGAGGAAGGCTCAGGGAGGAAGGGTGAGGCAGAGAGGGGGAGAGGATGTAAGACAAAGAGAGTGAGATAGAGATACCCAAGGAGAGAAAGATGAAGGAGGTGAAGTAGAGAGGGGGAGAGAAAATGTGAGTCAAAGAGGGTGAGATAGAGATACTCAAGGAGAGAAAGAGGAAGGAGGTGAAGGAGAGAGGGGGAGAGAATGTGAGTCAAAGAGGGTGAGGGAGATAGAGAGATAAAGAGGTGAGGGGGAGATAATGTGAGACAAAGAGGGTGAGGGAGATAGAGATACTCAAGGAGAGAGAGATAAAGGAGGTGAGGGAGAGGGGGGGAGAGAATGCGAGACAAGGAGGTTGGGAGAGATAGAGAGCCTGAGGGAGAGAGAAGGAGAGAATGTTAGACAAAGAGGTTGAGAGAGATAGAGAGCCTGAGGGAGAGAGAGATGAAGATGGTGAGGGAGAGAGAAGGAGAGAATGTTAGACAAAGAGGTTGAGGAAAATAGGACGACCGAGAGAGAGAGAGAGAGAAGGCAGTTGTAAACGCGCCGTGTTGAGTCGTTTCTTTGGCTCCTGTTCTGGCGTGATCAGCCAACCCGGGCAGAGCCAGCCTCCCAGGAGGAGGTGTTTCCTGTTCAGCTCACCTGTCTCAAGTCTCCTGAACGCTATGCTTCACTGCCGTCTGAGGCTCCATTGCCACAGTGCGTGTATTTGTGTGCCCTTGTGTGTGTTTGCGCTTGTGTGCGCGCGTCTGTGTGGCTGTCTGTTTATGAGTGTCTGAAAAAGAGAGAGAGAGATGAAGTGAGAAAAGTTAACTTTTGTTCTTTCGGCAACACTTATAAAGGTGGTAATTTGACTTCAAGCTTATTCTATGTGCGCGAGTGTGTAATCTCAAGAAGAGGTGTCATTGTTCATTATCACATAAGGACTTAAACGTGTTTGATCCCTGATGTGATACCAGGATTGGTCCGTCAACCATCAGGAGATCAACAAAGACGTTTGATATTTTCACGATTATTTGATTTGAATTTGAAAAGGGAAGTTTTCTTTCCGATGACTCATTTTTCTCTCCCTCCCTGTCTTCCACCTCCTCCTCCTCCCCCCTCTCTCTTTCTCTCTCTCACTCTCTCTCGTGCCTCCAACTCTTTCTCTCTTCCCTTTCTTTTCAATCTCTCCCCTCTCCTTTCTCTCCTCTCTCCGTATCCTTCCAATCTCTCCTCTCCTCTCCCCCCCCCCCCACCCCGTCTCCACTGCCCCACAGGAGAGGACCTACAGGTTAGGTGTGAGTACAGGACTGGAAGGCCCCTGGTGTAGTCTCATCCCAGTGGGGGGGCCATGTCGAACACACACCACTGGGCTCAAGTGGAACCTGGGTAAGTCTTCACACACACACGCACA
Source organism: Protosalanx chinensis (assembly GCA_030340685.1). Taxonomy (NCBI): domain Eukaryota; kingdom Metazoa; phylum Chordata; class Actinopteri; order Osmeriformes; family Salangidae; genus Protosalanx; species Protosalanx chinensis. The sequence goes on along the minus strand of CM059332.1, from coordinate 4,350,890 downwards.
TGCGCATATAGTAGCGGTCAAAGGTCGGACAGACTATTCAGAATCAGAATTACTTTATTGATCCCCGGCGGGAAACTCTTTAGTAACCATGGCACACAGTCTCGTCAATGCACACGCGGGGTAAAGGTGTAGGGGTAAAAGAGTGCACACAGGGATAAAGGAATAGGGGATCAAATGAAATAAATGCACACAGGGGGTAAAAGGCTTGGAGTAAAATAAGAGTGCTAGGCTACATGTACAGATTGAGAGATTCGTCAGGATAACGTCTCTGATGCATTTCAGAGGAATGCTACCGGCTTTCCATTGCTGATGTCAAGATCATCTTCAGCTTATTTTCTAAAATAGAATGACTGCCATAGCTATTTCAGGATAGCTTGAGAATATTTGTATTTTCCTTTCCTGTTTTTTTTCTGCTTTGGTGTACGGACTTCACAAGATTGCTCGAAAGCTGATGAACCGCGGTATCCCAGCAGGATCTGACAGCGTTCCAAACAGCGTTGTGTGATGTCGCTGAATGTTTGGCTGTCTCCGTCTCCCGCGAAGTGTTCAATCTGTTCTCTGACTTCCGCGCCCTACGATAAGCTGGGCGCGCACGCGCCACCCACCAGCGCGCGCTCGCGGGCCTCGCAGACGGCGCACGCTCTCGCCGCCGTTTATTTCGTATTTATTTCTCCCTTCAGCGCTCCCTCTGAATCTCGTCTGTGTTTTGTTGTCAAAGTATTGATGGAGCAAAGTCAAAGCCCTTCCTTCACAAACATCCCCCAGCCCCCCCTCCAGCCCCCTGTGGTATCTACCAGTCCTGAGCCTGGTACCCAGCTGTGTTCTTAATGAGTTGGCACAGACCACTGCGCCCCTAATGCAGGGGGGGGCTTTGGGCCGTCTGGCAGGTGGATTACGTAATGAGTTATTCCCAGAGAGAGACAGGAGTGTGTGTAGGTGTGAGTGAGTGCACAGGTGTGTGTGTGTGTGTATGTGTTACAAGTGAATGTGCTGCCTGCGAGTGTTGCGTGTGTATTACAGGTGAGTGTGTACTGCAGGTGTGTGTGTGTGTTACAGCTGTGTGTGTGTTGCATGTGGGTTTGTGTTACAGGGGGTGTGCGTGTTTCAGGTGTGTGTGTGTTACAGGTCAGTGTGTTGCAGCTTGGGTGTCCAGCCTCTCTGTTTATGAGTGGTGGGATTAGCCGCAGTGTGTGGCTACCTTGCCTGACCCAGTACGGGTCTCCACCTGTATGCTAATGAGACACTCTGCTAAAGGACTGCCTTCCCAGGATTAAGCGCAAAAAATTACAAGCGTAATTAATCACACGCATAATTAAAAGATTTGAGAGTAACTGATTTCCCCCGGGGATTGAAAGGAAAGATTGGAAGATGGAATGGAACTCACTCATTTGTTGCAGGTACTCATAAGTTTGTGCCAGTGTCCAAAGTTTGTTTGTGTGTGTGTGTATGAGTTTGTGTGTGTATGCATGTGTATGTGCGCGTGTGTGTATGTTTGTGTGTGTATGTGTGTGCGCGTATGTGTTTGTGTTTTTGGGTGTGTGTGTGTGCGTGCATGCGTGTGTGTGACTCACGGGGAGGAAAATAGAGTGTTGACGAGAGACTCTTTAGATGTTCACTCTGATGATCATTTTAGTTTAAAGAGCTTGTGTTGTAAATAATGGATGAAGAGTTGTGTGTGCTTGTCTGTGTGTGAGTGTGTGCGTATTTGTGTATCTGTTTCAAGATACACTTTCAAAAAGACACATGAATACAGATTATCAGTTTGCGTGCCACTAGAAACACACACACACACACACACTTTACATTTATTCATTCAGCAGACGCTTTGATCCAAAGCAACTTCCAAGAGAGAGCATTACAAAAGAGCATAGGTGAAGAATAAAAACAATGAGATAGTCCCCAAATATTTTGCAAGTAGCCAATAACATGAAACATATGTTGTGAAGTGCCAAAGGGAAGAACCATAAGAGCGTTCAGTTAAACAAGTTACAATTAGAAAACATGAACCTCAAAAGTGCAAGAGTGTACCTGTAGAAAAAAGCAAGCAACACTAATATTTCACAGCGAGTTCAATAATTATTTATTGGTTACAATGACCGACAAGTCCCTCAATAAAAGTCACTGTGATTCTGGATGAAAGGACGTGCTAGGATGTGATCAGGACATGTTAGGATGTGATCAGGACATGCTAGGATGTGATCAGGACATGTTAGGATGTGATCAGGACATGTTAGGATGTGATCAGGACATGCTAGGATGTGATCAGGACATGTTAGGATGTGATCAGGACATGTTAGGATGTGATCAGGACATGCTAGGATGTGATCAGGACATGTTAGAATGTGATCTGGACATGTTAGGATGTGATCTGGACATGTTAGGATGTGGTCTGGACATGCTAGGATGTGATCTGAACATGCTAGGATGTGATCAGGACATGTTAGAATGTGATCTGGACATGTTAGGATGTGATCTGGACATGTTAGGATGTGATCTGGACATGCTAGGATGTGATCTGAACATGTTATGATGTGGTCTGGACATGCTAGGATGTGATCTGGACATGCTAGGATGTGATCTGGACATGTTAGGATGTGGGCTGCTCATGTTAGGATGTGATCAGGACATGTTAGGATGTGATCTGGACATGTTAGGATGTGATCAGGATATGTTAGGATGTGATCAGGACATGTTAGGATGTGATCAGGACATGTTAGGATGTGATCAGGACAGTTAAAATGTGATCAGGACATGTTAGGATGTGATCTGGACATGTTAGGATGTGATCAGTACATGTTAGGATGTGATCAGGATATGTTAGGATGTGATCAGGACATGTTAGGATGTGATCAGGACATGCTAGGATGTGATCAGGATATGTTAGGATGTGATCAGGACATGTTAGGATGCGATCAGGACATGTTAGGATGCGATCAGGACATGTTAGGATGTGATCAGGACATGTTAGGATGGGATCTGTACATGTTAGGATGTGATCTGGACATGTTAGGATGTGATCTGGACATGTTAGGATGTGATCTGGACATGTTAAGATGTGATCTGGACATGTTAAGATGTGATCTGGACATGTTAAGATGTGATCTGGACATGTTAAGATGTGATCTGGACATGTTAGGATGTGATCAGGACATGTTAGGATGTGGTCTGGACATGTTAGAATGTGATTGGCTGGGCAAGTTGAGCGTCGTCCTATAGGAGACAGAGGCTGTGTCCGAAACCACTCCCTAACCCCTATATAGGGCACTATATAGGGATCACGCCATTTTGTAGTAGTGTCCGAAATGTTAGGGATCACCAGGTGATCACTATATAGTGCCCAGAATGTATCCCACAATTCACCGCGAAATGTAGTGAACATCTGATGGTCACTCACCGAAGCAAAATATCCCATAATGCATTGCCAGAGATTTTCTTGGCACAAAAAGAAAGTCATCAGGGGGTGTAGTTTGACAAAGGATAGTTTGTTGAATTCATTAAATAGAAGAAAAAAATTATTTATTTATGCCTAAAAAGAAAACTAAACCTACAGGACAGTAATCAAAATACTTGAATTTAATAAAAATGCAGTAGTAAATGGACAACATTAATGTGAGACGACATTAATGTGGTGCATTTTTATTGTGCGACAGCAATGACATAATTATGGGCGCCAAGAGAAGTGTCCGAACGTTTTTTCTGTTGAGCTCACTATATAGTCCACTACATTTATTTCCCTATGTAGGGAGTAGGGATTAGGGAATGAGTGAGTGATTTCGGACACAGCGAGAGTAACTCTTTCAGGGTCAACATCGAGGTCAGAGGAGCTAGGAGACAAGCAGAGGAACATGATTGTGTGTGTGTGTTTGTTTCTGTGTGTGTGTGTGTGTGTTAGCGTGTTAACGTGTGTGCGCACTCGTAGGTGTGATGAAATGTTAGTTTGACAGAAGCCTCTGGCACTGCACTATTTAGCACAACATGAAAGGGTCCTAATTCAGTTTGATATCACACACACACTCCCAATTACAACATGTAAACAGACAGGTAGGTCTGGAGTAGAGCCTCCTTATTTCTGGTATGGAATGTCATCTGTTGCTGGAGGAAATTAATGACACACACCCTCACACACTCACTCACACACACACACACACTCACACACACTGGCAGATGATCTGGTGACATGTTTGCATATGTATAAGCTGCTAGTGTTCTGTCCCCCTGGGTGACATTTTAATAAAGCTATGGGGAATAGCGAGACACACGTGACCTAGCGACAGAGATGAGATGAGGGGAGGGAGGAGGGCAGGGGATCGGAGGAGCTGGGAAGGAAAGGAAGAAAAAGATGTGAGGGAGGAAGGAGGAAGAAGGATGGATGCCAACGCACATCCTCGGAGGAAGATGATGGTGCAGAGAAGTTGCCCTCTGTCGCCGGCGCTGTCGCACTCCTATGAACATCCTCCTCTCCCCCCTCCTTCTTCCTCCTCTCCCTCCTCCTCTTCCTCCTCCTCTCCCTCCTTCTCCTTCTCCTTCCTCCTCCAGTCCCTGCCCCTTCTCCCTCCTCCTCCCCCCTCTCCCTCCTCCTCCTCCAGTGCTTCAGTGTCTCCATTCCTCTTTTCCTCGTGCTCTCTGACCCATCCTTTTCTTCGTATGTGTCTTCCGTTCCTATTTCCGTTCCATCGTGCTCCCTTATTTTCTTGGCCCCGTGTGGACTCCTGTGTGGACCACAAAGTCAGAGGTCGTAGGTCGTCAGCTGTTATCGCCTCTTCTTATTTGACTCACCTTTTTTTCTGAAGATTGCGAAACCACTTAAGTGTTTTTTATTTGTGTAAATGGGGGAACGTCACGGAGATTGTGAATTGCGTCTATCTTTGAAGTATAGAGATGAGAGGAAGAGATGGAAAGAGAGAGGGAGAGAGAGACGGCTGTCGTGAGCTGTGGTTTAGAAAGGAGAGACCGAAGAGAGAGAGAGGTGGCATTTAAACTTGTGTGAAACTCCAAAGTTTGTAAGAGACTGGCAGAGATGGATCTGAAAGCCCAATAACATGCTTATTAAGATGAAGGCCTGGATTCTAGGCCTCACAAACACTCGCCAAATTTGATTAAACAGTATAGTGCGCTTGTAAATAGTTGTGTGTGTGTGTGTGAGCGAGCGAGAGAGAGAGAGGTCTTATTTGTTGCTCAAGAGAACCAGAAAGGAAATGCTGATGCGTGTTCCCTGCTCTCTCGGCAGACTGGAGCAGATCCTCACTCACATCCTTCACTGTCGCGCCGTCCTGCAGCGTGCATGTGTGTGTGTGTGTGAGTGTGTGTGTGAGAGGGGGGTTAGCACAAGGCCCAGGGAAAGGTGTGTGTCGTGTGTGTGTGTCAGGCATGTTTGTGGGTATTCCGAAGGGATTCAAGGTGTTGAGGATGGACGCCACCCATTACCACATCCCCCCCCCCCCCCCCCCACACACACACACACACACATCCAGGACTGACTACCCCATTGATTGAAGTGAGTCGTTAAAGGTAATTTGTGGCTTCGGCACTCTTGAACAAGTTGAGCTGGGTGTATGTGATTGTGTGTGTGTGTGCGCGCATGCGTGTGTGTGTCTTTGGGAGCACTTGGGGGCTGGAGAGTCTCTGCCAGTCCCTGTCTTTGTTTACTCGGATTATAATGTTTAGATGGAATAATATGGCCCGCATTGTTGTAGAACAGTACTAATGATGCTCTCACCCGCACACACGCAAACACACATGCCCACACATACACACTGATCTAGAGGAAACATACTGTAGACGAAATGAGAAGTGTTAATCATTGGTATTATGTTGTGTGTGTGTGTGTGTGTGTGCGTGTGCGTGTGTTTGTGTGTGTGCACACGCTGCATGTTCACCATTTGTATTCATCCACTGAGAACCGGGAATCCCAAGGAGTTTCAGCGCAGGGAGGTCATTATGTATCGGAGAGACACACACACATACATACACACATACTGGTAGAGCATTCTGTGGGGGTGATGTTTAAAGGAGAGCCACAGGGAGGCTGGGTGGAAAGTTAAAAAAAGACGAAGAGAGAGGAGGAGGAAAAGAAGAGACAGAGAAATAGAGAAAGAAAGGTAGGGAGAGAAAGAGAGAGGAGGACTTGCTGAAGAAAAGAGTTCCAGAGTTCAGTTACAGTCATTTTGTTCACTTGCACTGTGCCAAGTCAATCCAAACCATCCTTGATCTTTGTGGTACTTCTTACATGCACTATTTGTATGTTTTTAGACCCCTTTTTTGTAAAGACCATAACTTTATTGACCCGAACACAATGCAGAGTCTATCCAATAGGGGTTTAGAGGTCATCGTTGGCCACAAAGTCTTCCAGTATGTTAGAATTTGTTTGAAAAATACATCACATTTGCTGAATCGGGTCAGCGAGGAGCGAAGCCAGTTAAAAAGAGCTAAATTAGACAGGAAATGATTGTTCTGGGACAGTGCATGTGTGTTGGGGCTCTGGAGGCAGATATTTGTGATTCATTGCTGTCTGAACTGACAGCTTCGTATTAAAAAGCCTTCAACCTGTTCCAGACAATGAGAGTTATAGGGCTGTGTGAAAGGTGTGTGTGTAATTGCGTGTGTTTATTTGTGTCTGTGTGTGCTTGAAGGTGTTTGTGTCTTGGGAGTGTAGTGGTGTGCATTTGTAGTCTTGCGTGTGTGTGTGTGTATTTGCTTCCTTGTGTGTCGTGAGTGTGTGTGTTGTGTTTTGTGTGTTACAACCTGCTGAGTTATGCCACTTTAATCTTAAACTGGATTCACAATGGGAAACCATCCTTACTCTGATGTTTGAATAACTCATCTCCAGCCTACAGGAGTGTGTGTGTCTGTCTGTCTTCTGAAAAATAGCTTTTTCTAACTTAAATAGCACATACGTTTGATAACTGCCAATTCCATTCTAGTTCTAATTCTCCACACACTCTCTCACACACACACACACACACACACACACACACACTGCAGACCCTAGACTGAGACTGAGGTTTACATGGAACATACACACACACACCTGCCCAAGCTGTACCCGACACAGAGGAAAGACAATGAAGTTCTACTCTCTGAAAAGCGTCCAACTGACACAGGACCTTCAAATGACCCAGCAGATGGGACACACACACGTTTAAACACACACTCCCAACCCCACACACCATCTCTCGCACAGACACTACATCAAACATACACACACGCAGTCAGCAGGTGCAAAACCTGACAGAGGGACACACCTACACTCTTCTCCCTGCTCCTTAACACACATACACACATACACACACACAGCTGAGACGTCTGGTGGGACTCTTGGAGAAGAAAAGTATTCCAAAGTCTTAATTAAAAGTAAACTTTGCTGGAGATTAGAAAATGGGTTGGTGCCCTTCGTTAATAGAAGCGTTCTCTGATAAAATATCACCACCCCCAAGAAAGGCAAACACTTTGGCGGTGGAGGCATCTGGTACAAGTGAGTCTCTGCGTGTGTGTGTTTGTGTGTGTGCCATGAACCATGTTCATACATAAACATATTATGCGTGTGTGTGTGCATGCCTGTGTTTTGTGTGCTATTTTTCCTCTCTTCTTTTTCCCCCCCATCTTACTCTTCGTCTTTCCTGTGTAATAAAGTGGAACTGTTTGAGGTGCTGGAACGAGAAAGTGGTTTAATCCATCACCCTGTTCTGTCCTGGTCAACAAGTCTTACCAGTGTCCTTAAACAAACCGCCCAAGGCCAACACGCCATCGCTTTCTCACTCTCCCCGTCTCGCTTCAGCTCTCTTTTTATCTCTTTTCTCAGGGCCCTCCTCGTTCCCTTCTCAATCTGTCTCTCACCTCGGTCTCTTTTTCGTTCCCTTCGTTCCTGTACTCTCTCTCTCTCTCCGTCTTTCTTCCCTATCCGTCTCTGTTGTTCACATGTATTCATTTAGCTGACGCTTTTATCCAAGGCGACTTACAAGAGAGAGGATTACAAAAGAGCATCGGTCACTGAGCACAGCAACGTGATGGACCCCAAAACATAGCAGGCTTATAGATTATGAAACATATATCGCAAGAAATCAATAAGTGCCAAGGGAAGAGCTATAAGAGCATTCAGCTGAACAGTTTACAAATTTAAGGTAGACCCCTCCGACGGGGAGTAGTCTACTTGTAGGAAGCGAACAATAAGAAAACAACAACAACAGCTGATATTTATAAGTGCCATTCAACTCTCGGAACAACCTTCCTTGAAGGTGAGTTTCTGATGGAGGTGGGGAGTTGATTCCACCATTGGGCAGCCAGACAGAGGAAGAGTTGTGTTGGGTCCTGACGTTCTTGAGAGGTGGGACCACTGTTTTTGGTCTCCCCCTTCCCTGTCAGTCTCTCTCTGTCTCCCTCTGTATGCACCCCCATTGCTATTCTGTTCTCTTCCAAGTTACTTTTGATTTGTTTTCCCCTGCTTGTCTCTCTCCAACACTCTTTTTCCAGATCCTTCTCTCTCCCTCTTTCCCAAACACTCATGCAGTATACCCTATATATGTTTGCCAACAGACACGCTCGCCCTCACTGTCTTTCACCTTCATCCATACCTTCTTTCTCAAACACACACAGACGAATATATTTTTTTCATCCTTATCTCCGGCCCGCACCTCACACGTGACCCTTCCTTCACTGAGTGTTTTGGTGGAGTATTTTACTGTAGCAGTGTGCTTCACACTCTTCACCTTGCCACCGTCTACAGAAGCAGTCTCCGTCTTCATGTCTCTCTCTCTACGTCATACTACCTTTCTCCTCTAACCTATTCAGTCTCTCCCTTTCTCTCCTCTCCTTGCTCTTGCGCCCTCCCTCCCTCTCTGTTGTCCTCTAGGCTCCGTCTCATAACTCCTCTCTCTCTTTCTCTTCCTCTCGCTCAAGGTCTAGGAGAGCAGAAGGAAATGAGTAGTGGAGTTCTATGGCGCGGTGTTGAGGCGAGTAGCATGGTTTCAGTTTTTATTTGTCAGCTTGGAGACAGGAGATGAACCGCATCTGAAGCTCTGGTACGCAGCCCACACACACATAATCTCTCTCAGACACACACTAAGGATTTCACGTCCGGACACACACACACACTTATTGATTTATTGATGACCATGTTCCGACCCTCAACTCAGTTCATCCCACTAATAAAATCACACACCCTTTCAATATCTATGGATCTAAATGTGTTTACAGCAGGCACACACACGCCCATAATCATGTTTATGCTCGTTAAAGCGACTCCTAACAAACAGGAGAGGACATCTTGGAAGATAGAGGTCAGGCCAGCTGTTCTTCTATGAACCCAGTCTCCTAGCCTAGCCTAGCCTAGCGCTGTATCCATAAACATTTAATAGGAAGCGCTATCAACGCCCGGCAGACGCTAACGCTATCTGAGCGCCTGATAAAACAAGTTCAAACAGAGGGGAGCGACAGGAAGGGCGAGGACGTCTCTTGCATCCGAATCGCTGGGCCGCATTCCATTTCTGCCCTTGGGTCCTTCCCTTATCTCTCCCCCTCCTTTTTCCTACTGGACAGCAGCATTCAGGCCTGCCCCTCCTTTGCTAGACCAAGATGACCCCGAAACTAATAAGGCTAAATGTGCATTAATATGTTTTTCACATGGTTCCCAATGAGGAGAGAGCGTCTGTCTACAGCAGGGGTGTCCAATCCTGGTCCTTGAGGGGCCACTGTCCTGACAGTTTTAGATGTTTCCCTGGTCTAGCACACCTGATTCTAATGAACGGGTTGCTATCAAGCTCTGTGGAAGCCTCATAATGACCATTAATTAGGCTCAGGTGTGCTGGAGCAGGGAAACATCTAAAGCTGTCAGGACAGTTGCCCTCAAGGACCAGGATTGGAAATATCTTGGTCAAGAGAATCGGTTTATGATGCACCCGGAATATTTTTCTCAGTCAACCCTACTCGATCCGCTCAGAGCACTTCTGGCAGGATATCTTGGACCTTTTCAGAAATAAGTCGTTATCGTGGTTACAGGACGTGGGGGGGAGACTAAAGGGGCTACGGACGCACAGGGCTAAGGCAGGAGACAAGGAAGGTGACAGGGTGGAGGGCTGGGAGGGGGTTAGGGAGAGGAGAAGTGGTTGGATAGAAGCTGCTAGGGACTGGAGTGAATCCAGGCTGTTGGCCCGTGGCTGGAAGAAGGAGTTCCCATTCCCCCTCATCACCCTCCTCTCCAGGGTCATTTGTTCTGTAAATATGTGCCACTTAAAGTGGGCTGGCCCTCGGGCCACCTGGCCGAAAAACCCAATTACTGCCGGCAAACATGTTCATTGTTATCACTAGAGGAGCGAGCGCTCGTTTCGGCTCCCGGCGCAGCCTCGGCACCAGACATCGATCGCTATCGAGGCGGAGCAAAGTATTACTAATGGAGCCTTCTCCTAACTCGGAGTCCCTTTGTGCTGGTGTGTGTGTTTGGTTTGATCGGATGTGCATGCGTGTGTGTGTGTGTGGGAAGCACCGCTGACACAATGACGCGCTAATGTTGTGATTCCCCTGTTTACGGCGTGTGTGAGGTTAGGTAGCATCTTTGTAGCATCCATCGTTTCGAGCGCTACTCCTCTATACTGTGGTCCTCTACTGCCCCTGGTGGCTGCTTTTAAAACCTCCATAGTTTTGTGGTTTCAGCCCGTTTACTTACTGTAAAGATACACCCGTATCAGGACATTACATGGACATTCTGACAAGAACGTGAAGAGCTGCTGCTCCTTCGTGTACTGTCACTGCGTCGTGTATAACAGTGTAAAGTCTGAAGGAGTCAGGAAGCTGAGTGGTAGTTAGGAAGTCAGACTAGTGATCAGAAGGTCGTCAGTTTGATTCCCAGGCTACGGCAACATGACGTTGTGTCCTTGGGCAAGGCACTTCACCCAACTTGACTCAGGGGTAATGTCTGTGTACTTGCTGTAAGTCGGTCTGTATAAGAGTGTCTGCTAAATGACTAGATGTAAATGTTCAGGAGGTTACAGAAAAACGTTACGCTGGAAAAAGTAGAAAGACAGTAGGGAAATCAAAAATAAAACACAATGCTGAGAAACATTAAAAAACCAAAGAGGATTAACACATTTTAAGAGTTCAAATAGGTGCTAATCTGTTAGGCAAGGGTAACAGTTTAATAGTTGAGTATTGGATAGCATGTTGTATATATATCCACACATACCCCTCCAGGGGACCAGGAGTGTGTGTTGTGTGATCTGTCTGCCCCCCCCCGAGGCCAGCATGCAGGTCTAGCAGAGAGGATGTGTCGAAGGGCGCTCTTCCTGTGGTTGACCTTGCTCTCCCTACAATAACCCCCGGTGTCAGTCCTATACGCTGAATTACCTGCTGGCTGGATGAGCTGCCGTCTTCCTCCCGGGGTAATGTCACGGTTGTTCACTTTGCTTTGAAGCAGAATGGCGTTTTTGTCCTGTCTTTGATGTCCGCCCGGCCGCCGGTAGACAATTGATTCGCTCCGTTTTTTACGTTTCTTCCCCCCCCTTTTGTTCTTTCTTGTTTGTTTTCCTCTGGTCCCCCGGGGGGAAAGCGCTGAACTATTTTGGGGATATATGTTTTATTTATTTTTAACACACCCCAACCACATTTATTTTTATTGACTGTTTTTGGTCTGTTTTCCCCCTCCTGAGGGACATTCAAAAGAGGCAATTATGAAGCGCTGAGCTGATGCAGAAGAACAGGAGTATCGTTTGATTGGAGCCCATCGGGATGCCAGGGAGGACAGCCCTGTCCCCTCCTGTGAGGCTTTCGTGTGAGACGATACCAATCAAATCCCTGCATTTCAATATTGCACCTTGTTCGGTTGAAGGCTCTCATAGCTCTTCCCTTGGCACTTATTGGTTCTCATGATGTACGTTTCATAATCTATAAGCCTGCTATGTTCGGGGTCTGTCACGCTGCTATAATCAGTGACCAATGCCCTTTTGTAAAGCTCTCTCTTAAAAGCGTCAGCTAAATGAATACGTGTAAATTTCAGTATCGATATCGGTAACACAAGCATAAAGCCTCACAGGACTAGTCACCCAGTCACTCCATTCCATTTATTCTAGTCTTGGATGTTGCCATAGCACTGACAAGAACAGCACTGTAGCTGCCAGTCCACTGTACTTACAGACATCCATAAACTTTTGCCATGTGAATTAGGGTGAAATTAGCGTTAGTGGTAATCATGTTCGGGTGGCTTTGGGCTTTTCCGGAAGCAGTCAGACATGTTTTTCTGCACTCCTGGCAGCCCGGGCTGTCGGTGTTCGTCTCCTCTGTGACTTCCTGCTTGGCAGTCAAGCGTGAAGATATTCTCTGTGTCGAGTAGAAACTGAGGCTGTTTCCACATATGTTGGTGCGCACCAAAATACGTTGTATCATTTTTCAGTTAGTGCGGTCCGTGTTCACATGTTTTTTTTACTGTACTCGAAACGCCGCACCGTACACCATGTGACAACTGTCAGCGCTGTCATTGGTCTCTGACAGCTCTGACCCCCATGACCACCCCCCACATGTTTCCATGACAACCAGCCTAACACGCGGAAGCTAGCGAGATGGAGATAAACAAAGCGCATCTGTTTACCCTGGCGCTGGTTATTCGTTTTTATATAATTTGTTTATTAAACTTTTGGCAAATTGTTAAAAAAAATACAGGACGCAATGCCAAATTTTACGACTCAAGAGAACCCTTTCTCACGGAGCCGTTTGCTAAACACCCCGTAAACATCACTGTTTTTGTGGGTGGAAGACAGCTGTGCATTAATAAAATCATCGCTCCAAATATCCAGTAGACCGCAAATCTCAGTGACATGAAAAACTTCCTGTATTTGGTTTGGCCCGAGGTGGAGCAGCGTTCACACCACAGATGGGTCGCTCCGAGACCACCTGTTTAGAGCGCAACAGAGAGCGCACCAGAGTGCGGCTGTTGTGTTCACACTGACCCAAACGAACCGTACTCGGAGCGACACGTCCTTTGGGCCGACCTAAACAGTGTATGTGTGAAAGCACCCTGAGAGAGAGACCCTGTGCGTGTATATGTGGGAACTCCTCCGGCCCCGGATTAGTGGCTGGTTTAGGTTTTAACTGGATGCTCATGCAGAATAAGTGAAGTAGAGCCTCCCTGGAGGTCTGTGGACCTACAGGAACATATCTGATCATCCCTGGAGGTCTGTGGACCTACAGGAACATCTCTGATCATCCCTGGAGGTCTGTGGACCTACAGGAACATCTCTGATCATCCCTGGAGGTCTGTGGACCTACAGGAACATCTCTGATCATCTTTGGAGGTCTGTGGACCTACAGGAACATATATGATCATCCTTGGAGGTCTGTGGACCTACAGGAACATCTCTGATCATCCCTGGAGGTCTGTGGACCTACACGAACATCTCTGACCAGCCATCAGTCCCTCTTCTAGGCTTCTGAACACCTGAGCTCACACAACATCACGACAAAGTAATTGTCTGTAACTTGTTTTCTCCCCTCCCCCATAACAGATGGTCAGGTGTTGCAGTTTGGGAGACTCGTCAGTACCTCCAACACCTACGAACCTGTTGCCCCCGGAGACGCCAGGAAACCCGTCACCGTGACGACGGACCAGCCTCTGCTCTGGAGCATGGGCATTTGCCAGGACAGCGTTGCGCCAAAGAGACCAACGAACTAATCAGCGACATCCAAACAGTCAGGAGTGGATTCCTCTCACGGAGGTTTTCAGATACTGTATAGCTGTCACCTCAAACCACAGTGTAAAGTGACTGGCAAGAGGAGTCACTCTTACACTGTTGAGATGCACCCAAGTGTGCTTACCTATACTAAAGGCCTTGTTCCAAACCAGAAACATAATCAATGTTAGAAGACTATGTAAAATCAGTACTGATTAGACCTATTTAGAAGACCTGGAAGTATCTGGTTTGGAACCGGGCCCATCCTGTGCCTTCACCAGAGTTTCTTAATAAACACAGATTGTCTTCTATTTTCATTAAATGTATTAACAACAGTCATAGTACAAACTTTGTGCACAGAATGCAAAAAAATCATCCCTCACACATTCATCCATCCCACCCCCACTACTGTCCCAGGATGCACCACCGCCTGGGTCTCTGGGTAGCGTAGTCCTGTCACCCCTCCATGTTCAGCCACCCCTGGGAGAGGAAGCATAGAGAAAGCATGTCAGTATCCCCAGGCACAAACAAACAAACTAGCTAACTGATTCACCAAGTGTCAGACTAACGACTTTTCTAGACGGTACGAATGTCTGTTAAAAATAGCGACAAAGCCACAAAGCATTCACTCCCACTGAAGATCTGCTTTATTGAGCTGAATGGGTGAGCCAATTACCGTCACTGTGCACACTACGCCGTCCTAATTAAACCACGTATAGATTTGTTGTTTCCTATTTTTGTCGCCCTACAGGGATCATTTAACCGCAGACTTCACATGATTGCGTTCGGCAACACAATGGCGAATCGAATTGAAATGATTTGAATATTTTCCAACCCCTGGAAATGCACTCGATAAAAGCCTGCGTCGCCGCGAAGCTGTTAAGCGCGGGCGTGTGTGCGTGTCTGTGTGCAAGGCTGCGAGAAGAACACATCAGAGATGCCAGCTGTGGTTCCTCTTCTCGCTAGACGGCTGAGCTGCTGGAGCAGCGGTTCTCGAATACCAAATGACCGTTCTCCATCTGCGCCCCTCAGACGGTCGTGACCATCCACACGATCTCGATCTGGAAATGAACCGAGGGAGCTTGTGGCTCAGTGGTAGAATGTTTGATCTAGAGGTTGCGGGTTCAAAATCACCCCTCAAGTCTGCGAAAATGAACACATTTCTATTCGATGCCACACGCTTATTAGAACTCAGGTAGCTTTGTATGAATAACGTTCCATCCATCCATTTTCTGCCGCTTAACCGGGGCCGGGTCGCGGGGGCAGCAGTCTGAGCAGGGAGGCCTAGACTTCCCTCTCCGCACACACCTCCAGCTCCTCCGGGGGGATCCCGAGGTGTTCCCAGGCCAGCCGAGAGACATATTCCCCTCCAGCGTATCCTGGGTCTTCCCCAGGGCCGCCTCCCAGTGGTACATGCCTGGAACACCTCCCCAGGGAGGCGTCCAGGAGGCATACGAAACAGATGCCCAAGCCACCTCAGCTGGCTCCTCTCGACGGAGGAGCAGCGGTTCTACTCCGAGTTCCTCCCGTGTGACCGAGCTCCTCACCCTATCTCTAAGGGAGCGCCCAGCCACCTTGCGGAGAGAATTCGTTTTGACCACTTGTATTCGCAATCTTGTCCTTTCGGTCATTACCCAAAGCTCATGACCATAGGTGAATATATGAATAACGTTTTTTTTGGGGGGGGGGATTTATTTATAGATTTATGAAGTTAATTCAACTATCGTGAAATCAATACATTCACTACAGGATATCAACATTTAACTGGTGTAGGGGGATCTCAGTGTGGTCTCTGTGACAGGACAATTCTCAAGCCGAAAGTGAATCTCAGATGATTGGATCGACCTCTTAACGATTCAGAGGGGATTGTCTGAGGAAAACCCCCATTCAAGTGTGCCTGCGGGGGTTGTCAATCAGGCAGCGGGCTGTCCCTCACCAATCATGTCTGTTACTCCCAACCAACCAAGGTCTGGTAGGTCTTTTCCATGGGAAAGAGCCCTGTAGTGTGCTGGCATACACTCTCCCAGTAACAGTAGCACCACTGGCATGTAATACTAACAGTCAGTCAATGTTAGGGTTAACGCTCAAACATTTCCTGTGGAAAGTCTTTACAAAGCCCTTGGTTGCGGTTTTCGATGGGTCACCAATTTTGGTACAGCATCGGTTCTTTTGCTGTCGAAACGCGACTGGTACTAGATTGGGCACGGTTTCTGATTCGGTCCTCAAACTGCCTTGGTGGTAAAGGGGTCGGCCCTAACTGAGTTCCAGGTTTACAGAATAGGTTAGTAGGTGCTGAAAATATGGCGTGACGGCAAGAGCTAACGCTTATCTGTCAACCAACGTGCACACACACACACACAAACTGGGGGAAATGTTCCACTGGTCACCGGTGTGGTACTTACACAATAATGTTGTTGATGGGGATATGGATGAGTTTTACAAAGAAGCCAATGAACCCCATGATGGCAAATCCAATGGCTGTTGCCATGGCGATCTTTTGGAACTCTGAAACGTCAGAATCCCATTTTAAAACAAATGGGGCTTGCAAATATCCATAAATCGGTTTTGTATTGGACGGCGAGGATGAGACATACCTTTCCTGTCAGGTTTGGTGCATCTTTTGACAAGTCTGATCGAGTCTTTGACAAATTGCCGGCTGGGCTCCACAAACTGCATAACCTGGTCCATGGCGCTCTGGCTGAGAAGTACAAGGGGCAGATCAGATAGACTGTGGCCTGTGCTGACGTTGTCTTAACATGGCCAGTAGGTTGGCTCTCCCTATTTGCAATGCAAGTTCAACCAGCCTCTGTCACTCAAGGCATTAAACGAGTTGATCCCCAAGCTTTGCATTTCAGAATCAGTTTTAACCGCCATGCAAGATACACAAACAGGGAATTTACTGTGGCAGGAAAGAGCAAACATCAAACATATATTAGTGTAAGATAAAATGGAATAAAGAAATCAAGATGAAATACATTAAAAAGTACAATAAACCCACAACTAGCTTCCACAATTAGCTAACACCAAACTGAAATATAAATCATAATTAAAATAGACTGTTTGGCCAGTTATTCCGCTATATACAGTAGGTTATCAATGTAATATACAATATAGTACTGTATAGACTGGTACTAGCTTACTAGACAGTACGAGTTAATGTTGTTTTAGCTAGTAAACACATAACCGATCGGGCAGGACTACTAATTGATTATCTAATGATTGCAAATTAAATATATGTTACAAAAAAAAACTTTGCTAACCTTGAATAGTCGATCAATTTGTCCAAGAAAGTGGGAGCTGAAGGCAAGCCACGTAGCTTTCGGAACCTTTTTTTTAATCGAGAAAGGATGACGTCAGAACCTCACTTCCGGTTGGCTTTAAAAAACTTCAAAATAAAGGTTGAGACTAACCGCTGTAAGCATGTCCAATGTATGTTAAATTTACGTAGTTTGTAAAACTTTGAGACATGGTTGAGGTAGTTTTGTGAAAAGGACAATGTATTGATGTGAGGTGCTTGAAGAGTGGGTATGCGTCTGACTGTTACGTCTAGGGAGTGCAGTAATTAGTTAATAACTACTTGAAGGTTTATAGATAAAAAATATTACAGCACCGGTAAACACAATGCGATTGTCCATAGTAAAGGCTGCATTAAAATGTACGTAACAAAAACTGTGGTTGTACTCTATAATATTTTTTTTCTTTTTCCAGAAAACCCGCTCTTGGATAATACATTTTAGTTCAAATATTTTTCATTGCCAGAATCTCGATGTCGATCTCACAAATGTGAATGCTCTGATGGTTCTTCTTTTTGGCACTTATTATTATAATACATTTTTTCACAATGCATACTTCATGTTATTGGCTTCCCGCATCTTTCGGGGACCATCATGTTGTTGTGATCAGTTATCTATGCTCTTTTGTAAAGCTCTTTCTTGGAAGTAACTTTGGATAAAAACAACGAAAAAATAAAACATATATGATACCGGAAGTGCATGAATGACTTACCGGATGTGTAAGAAAGTTATCCGTGATCCTGGAAGCTGTCACATCTCTGTAACATCAGATATCTCGCTTGTGAAAAACAATATTATTTGATGAATAAACAGCGACCGTGGACATTTAAAAGTTGTCATTAAATATAAGATACGTGTCTGACAGCCACGAGGCCGGAATATTTTGAAAAGGAGATGGACGAGGACGTATTAACGACTCTAAAAATACTGATAATAGGAGAAAGTGGTGTTGGAAAGTCCAGGTAAGGGCGAGGTTAGATTAAAGGACTCTTAACTAGTCATGTTGTTACTTTAATATTCATTCTTAATATCCCGGGCAATATTCGGGGTTTTGGTCAAATACTTACTAGCTTGCTACATCAAAACAAATCAACATTTTACAAGCAATGTCATAAAGGGCTTCACATATGCCATAGAACTGTCCCTCAACAAACCTAAACCCTCGAAAGACAAGGACAAACTCCCAGAGAAACTCACTAGGGAGAACAAATATTTACAAGCTTGCTACAGTATATCAGACTGATGTCTATAAAGATGTTGCTTGTAGATGGAGGTACAGTAGCTCCAAGCTGTTGTCAGTAACTGACATGTATTTTGAGCCTGCCGTTGTTTAGAACCTGGAATGCTGAACAGTTGAAGGAATGTAATTTGATCAATTTAAAGGCTTTTCCCCCCCACTACAGTACTGTAGATCTCTAATGGAGAGTAAGATCTAAAACCAGAATCAGAATCTGTTTTATTCACTATGCAAGATATACAAACACATAATTTACTATGGCAGAAGAGAGCACACATAGAAGATATGTAGAACACATGGAACATATATACAAACATGCTACCTAATTGCTGGCCAGCTATGAATATGAACAACTGACACATGTGACATAGCTGAGCATGAGTTTGAGATTTCGCAATCACAAGACAAGGTGGATTAGGCAATGGCCCCAGCAACTCTTTCCACCCGTAAACACCACTTGTGGATCTGCAGAGTGGATGGAACACACAGTTGGCTTATCAAACAGCATGAAAGGGAATCAATGCCAGGCTAATTACATGCACTATTTCCTTAATTGGATGATTTCTTTGTAGTTTTTTTATGAAAGTGTATGACATCATCGCTAAGGTTCAGCTTCAACAGAACAACTCGAGGGAAGTTTGGCGAGGCCTGAAGACCATTTCTGGGTTCAACACACCCCTCCCCCAGGCTGAGAAGGATCTACAATGGGCGAACGACTTGAACCTGTATTACAATAGGTTTAACGACCCACCCATTGCCCCCCCCCAGCTGCTGCCTCTAGCCCTGTCTCCTGGTCAATGCCCCCCTCCCCCATCAGCCCTGCCTGCACCTGGCCACACCCTACACTCCATGCATTCCACTAACCCATCACAACCCCATGGACCCCCCGTCACCCTCCCCCCGTGCTCCCCCCTAGTTTTCTCATCCGGCCAAGTTAGGAGAGAGCTGAGAAAGATCAATGCGCGAAAAGCAGCTGGTCCAGATGGAATTAGTCCCAGACTCCTGAAATCCTGCGCGGACGAACTGTGCGGGATCATGGGGCAGGTCTTCAACCTCAGCCTTAAGCTGAGCAGGGTACCACTGCTCTGGAAGACCTCCTGCCTGGTACCAGTGCCTAAGACACCGCGGGCTAAGGACCTCAGCAGCTTCAGGCCAGTGGCTCTCACATCACACATGATGAAGACACTGGAGAGGCTGATTCTGGGCCACCTCCGCTCTGAGGTGAGCTCAGACATGGACCCGCTGCAGTTCGCTTACCGACCTGGAATCGGGGTGGACGACGCATTGATCTTCCTGCTTCATCGTGCTCTCACCCACCTCGAGAGTCCTGGCAGTGCTGTGAGGATTACCTTCTTCGACTTCTCCAGCGCGTTCAACACCATTCAGCCAGTGCTCCTGAGGGATAAGCTGGTGCGGGCTGGTGTGGATGTACCCCTGGCCGACTGGACCCTGGACTACCTCACAAATAGACCCCAGTTTGTGAGAACCAGGGATGGTGTGTCTGATCTCCTGACCTGCAGTGTGGGGGCCCCACAGGGGACGGTGCTTGCGCCCTTCCTCTTCACCCTCTACACTGCAGACTTCAGACACAACTCGGAGGGCTGCGTCCTGCTCAAGTTTTCCGACGACTCCGCCATCGTCGGACTGATCAGTGACGATGATGACACGGAGTACAAGCAATTGACGCAGGACTTTGTAGACTGGTGTCAGCCGAACCACCTCCTCATCAACGCGGGCAAGACCAAGGAGATGGTGGTGGATTTCCGCAGACACCGACCTCCCCCTCCACCGGTGAACATCCAGGGAATGGACATTGAGAGAGTAGAGTCCTATAAGTACCTGGGTGTTCACCTGAACCACAAACTGGACTGGACTCACCACACTGACGCACTGTACAAGAAAGGTCAGAGCCGGCTGTACTTCCTGAGGAGGCTGAGGTCTTTCGGAGTGCAGGGGGCACCCCTAAAGTCTTTCTATGACTCAGTGGTGGCCTCTGCCATCATGTACGGTGTGGTCTGCTGGAGCAGCGGCATCACTGAGAGGGAAAGGAAGAAGCTGGACAAGGTCATCAAGAAGTCCAGCTCAGTCCTGGGCTGCCCTCTAGACTCAGTGCAGGAGGTGGGTGACAGACGTGTCCTGGCAAAGCTGACAACCATGCTGGACCACGAGTCACACCCCCTGCAGGACTCACTGTCCGCTCTGGAGAGCAGCTTCAGCAACAGGCTGATTCACCCTCGGTGTGTGAAGGAGAGATTCCGCAGGTCCTTCCTTCCTGCTGCTGTCAGACTGTTTAACAATAATCACTAAATACTGCTGTCCATAGCCACTATCATGTGCTACACCTTTACCATTATTATAACTATTACCTTCACTACCTCACCACCATGCAGTATTACTGTTATTACTCTTTTATTGTATCTATATCTGTATTATATATTTTTTGGCTTTTATTACTTACCTCAATCATGTGCAATACTCATGTTATATTGATACTCTGTACTAAGTGCAATATTTCTACTTAACTTGCTTACTTTTTGCAATACTGTAATGCTGTAAATCTCCATTCTCCAAAACTGTCTATATGTCTATATGTCTACCTAACTTATTTTTTTATCATACTGTAAAATACTGTAATTCTGTATCTCAACTGCAATAACTGCCTGCATGTCGACTTGTCGACTTAACTTACTATTTTGTACACTGGACTACTTAACCAGACTACTTAATTACTTAATTACTTAATTACTTATTTTCTTATTTTTTTTAAGATATCTGACCTTATCGTGCCCGCCTATTGCTATTGCCATTGTTATTGCTATTGTTATGTTATTGTCATTATGTATATTACCCTGCAACTCTGTGTGCTGTACTTTACCCTGCTGCTGTTGTGAACTGCAATTTCCACCTCCTGGAGGACAAATAAAGGTTCATCTAATCTAATCTAATCTAAATCGACCCAAAGTCCACAATTATAAGAGGCCTGGCAGGATGTAGAAGTCACATTCAGCAATTTGAGCCTTGGTTGGGTGCATTTCTGTCGGACTGTGTAACAGCAACCTGTGCATGTGCTCTACCTATGCACCGTGTTAGACGACAGTACTTTACTGTAGACATGAAACCATTATCGTTTCTTCACCTCCAGATGATGAAACGATGGAGCTTTTTCAAGGTCTTTTTGGGGGGTTCAAAGGGAAGGAAAGTGGTGATTAACCACGTTGTCAGTGTTGCGTTATAAACAGGTGATTAATGGCAGTTAGGCAATGAACCCTGTCCCTCTCAGTACATTAGCCTATGATGTCAGAGTCAGAAGAGAAGCAGGGAGGGAGGGTGCTCATCTGGGAGGATGTAGGTAAACTGACAGGCCTAATTGAACCCTGTGCGGATGTAGGTTTAGCATGCTGTATAAAAGGCAGCACCTGTCTGTGTGAGTCTGTGTGTGTATCTGTGTGTGTCTGTGCCAGTGTGTGTGTGCGCCTGTGTGTGTCTGTGTTAGTGTGTATGTTTGTGTGTGCCTGTGTGTGCCTGTGTGAGCTTGTGTGAGTCTGTGTGTGTGTCTGTGTGTGTCTGGGTGTGTGAGTGTGTGTGCCTTTGTTAGTGTGTAAGTCTGTGTGTGCCTGTGTGTGCCAGTGTTAGTGTTTGTGCCTGTGCCTGTTTTAGTGAGTCTGTGTGTTTTTGTGTGTCTGTGTGTGCTTGTGTGTGCCTGTGTGTGCCTGCGTGTGCCAGTGTGTGTCTGTGTGATTCTCTGTGTGTCTGTGTGTGCCTGTGCCTGTGTGTGCCTGTGTGTGCCTGTGCCTGTGTGTGCCTGTGTGTGCCTGTGTGTGCCTGTGTGTGCCTGTGTGTGCCTGTGCCTGTGTGTGCCTGTGCCTGTGTGTGCCTGTGTGTGCTTGCTTGTGCCTGTTTGCTAGCTTGTCTCTCTCTCTCCTCCACAGTCTCCTGCTGAGGTTTACAGATGACACATTCGATCCCGAACTAGCAGCAACAATCGGTGAGTGACACTTTGCCCTCTCTCTTCCCCTCATAGGGCTGGAGCAGCCATTAGCCTGTCACAGGCTGGGCTAATATCCCTCATATTTCCCTTTAGCACACACAGGATTCTAGGCTGATTAAGCTTGTCAAATACCCAGAACCCTTCTACCCAGTCTGGTGATTGCTGAGCTGGTAATAAGGCTGCATGCTATGCCATCACTGTCAAATGGGGGGTAGATGCACACACACACACACAGGCAGTTCAGTTGAACGTGCTATTCATCCCCACCGCCGGCAAAACAACGTCCTACCATCCCTTCGTACTGTACATGGGTTTGGGGACAAGTCAAATTCCTTCCCAGACTCCATGTGGATCTGCAAATGATATCAGACGTCTACACTGGCGTGAAATGCGCTTCAAGGACAGACACATTCTTTTTTTCTTCTTTTTTTCGGTGGCCCCAGCGCCTGTTAACATCTTGTCTGCTTCATAGTCTTCCTCACACTGGAAGCAGAGATTCATGGTCCTATTGATTACACGACAGGCACGAAAAAGGAGCCTAAAAGGCAGCTATTTTCTTCCAGGCTGAGATGTGCTGCCACACAATGTCCCCTTTGTTGGAAGAACAGTACTCACTGACTGCCAGAGAGTTTGGGAGTAATAAAAGTTTACAAAAAAAACTCCTGGTAGGCATGTCTCTGCTGTTTGACTTGGCCGACAGGATATGGCGAGGGAACAGATGTGTCCTATAGAATCCGGCACAACTTCCCGAAGATGACACCGTCTTTTAACCACATAACAGATGTCATTTTGTCTCTGTCCTCCCCCTTTCAACACACGCCATCCCTTAAAGCCCTCTGGTCACGGTCAAGGACCTACAAGTAGGGACTGTCTGATACGAAACAGTGTTTTTTCATGTTTGTTTTTGATTCGCAGCCCTCGGAATATGAGTCTTTAAAACCCTGCATTGCAGTTGGTACAGTTGGTGCTTGGGGAGCTGGTTAAGGCATTGGCCTCATGATCGGAAGGTTGTGAGTTCGAACCCTGGCTGTGGCTATGTGATGTTGTTTCCTTGGCCAAGGCACTTCACCCTACTTGCCTCAGGGAGACTGTCCCAATACTTAATGTAAGTTGCTTTGGATAAAAGCGTCTGCTAAATGAGGTATTATTATTATTATTGATGGAGGGCTGTGGTTGTGTCGAAGCCTGACCTAACCAGGGTTATAGCCAGGTTCGGAGCACGGTTTGAAGCTAGGATGGGGGCGTGGGCGAGGGAGATACACCACCACACAGGAGAGAGAGCACCTTGGCGACCCAGTGGCGTGAATTCCTCCAACGCGCCTGGCGACGGTGTCCAGCAAACCCCTCTCACGATGGACCGTGTGTGTGTGTGTGTGTGTGAGGGGGGATGTGTTGTACACACACACACCCTGTCTCCCCCAGTGTTTTGCCTCTTGGCTGCGGGCCGCTCCAGACGTAAAAACAACCCCTTCCCCTCTCCGCCCCCTGGATAAATCTTTCAGTACATGCTTAAAACCACCAGCCCCTCAGCCCAAGCATGTTCCCAGGGTGGAGAGAGGCAGTCAAAAGAGATTTACTGTTCGAGAGCGACAAGGACTAAACTTGTGTGTTTATGTTAATGTGCAGTTCTATTTTATTTTTGTATTTTAAAAACAGGGGACGTTTAAACATGACTAATGGCTGCTCTTGAGATGTGCTACAGGTGGTGTTTCAGAAATGTTGTTTTATATTAGCATATTGAACCGCACGGTCCCTGTCTGGATATAAATAATGAGCGGCGTCGTAATTTAAAGTGCCTCCGGAGCGCTGTCTGTCTGCGTGAGTGGGCCGGGGTGAACCGCAGTTTTCGCTCACACGGTGTGGCGTGTTTTGACGATTCGTCATCGGGGTGCCCTGGCCACATGTCTTAGTGATGTAGAGCCTTTCTTTTTATTTATTTTATTTTAGCCATCGGGGTGCGGGGGGGGGGGGGGGGGGGTTGGCTGTGAATCACGGCCCGCAGTTGAGCCGGGACGAGGAAAATCACCGTTGGATAGATTGTTTTGACCGTTTCTGTCTCTGTTTCAGGTGTCGACTTCAAAGTGAAGACCATCTCGGTTGACGGCAACAAGGCCAAGTTGGCGATATGGGTGAGTGCACATTCGTCGGAAAACCAGTTGGTCGGCTTTATCCATCTACCTGTGTTATCTGTTAAACAGTTTGGGAATAAACAGCCGATGCTGGACTCCTGTTGCTCTGACGGCGCAGTTCATTAAACCACCACAAGATGGTGCTAAAGTATAGTAGTTCCCCATCACTTCCATTGAAAGATGGCTCTAAGGCAGGAGTCGGCGACCCTGGTCCTAGGGAGCCACTGTCCTGAAGATTTTAGATGTTTCCCAGCTTTAGCACACTTGATTCTAATAAAGGGTAATTATGAGGCTTCCACAGAGCTTGATAACGACCCTTCTTTAGAATCAGGTGTGCTGGAGCAGGGAAACAGCTCAAATCTTCAGGACAGTGGCTCCCTAGGACCAGGGTTGCCGACCCCAGCTCTAAGGAGACGTATGCATGTGGCCTTATGAGCGGGTCTTCATTCAGCCAGTCGTGTAAACATGTGGTGGGACTGCCGCGCGGTCAAGGGGTGGTTCTGGGAAGGCTGTCTGAAGGTTTTGCCCTGGCTGTTTCAGGACACGGCCGGCCAGGAGCGTTTCCGCACCCTGACGCCAAGCTACTACCGCGGGGCCCAGGGAGTCATCCTGGGTGAGCCGGCCTCTCCACGGCCCCTCTGGCTGTTCAACACCTGCCCTCCTGGTCCCTCACACCCCCCCCGCCCCAACCCCCACGGCTGGGAGAGAGAGCCATGGCTTTTCCACATACACACACAGACACACACACACACACACACAGGCTCGGCACTAGCAACACCCGTCTGGCTTTCGTGCCTTTAACGGAGCCGCAGACGGCTTTTCAGGTCTAGTGTCTCTTTGACTATGAAATGGGACGGCTGGGACTGGCTCTGCACTGCATGTTTTAGACGGTCCCCCTCTTCCCTCACACCTGGTCCTAATGCATGTTCGTTACCAGGATTTTTCAGAGCTAGATATTCATTTGACCCATTCATTTGAATCAGATGTGTTGGAGCTGGGAAACATCTAAAACATGCAGGACAGTGGGTCCTGAGGACCAGGGTTGCATGTATTCTTCACCTTTTCCTTCCCGTGTCCGTCAGTGTACGACGTCACGCGCAGGGACACCTTCGCCAAGCTGGACGTTTGGCTGAACGAGCTGGAGACGTATTGCACGAGGAACGACCTGGTGAAGATGCTGGTGGGGAACAAGATAGACAAGGTACAGAGTGTGAGGGAGTCAGGTGGCTCAGCGGTTAAGGCGTCGGGCTCACGATCGGAAGGTTGTGAGTTCGAGTCCCAGCGGTGGCTACATGATGTTGTGTCCTTGGGCAAGGCACTTCACCCTACTTGCCTCAGGGGGAATGTCCCTGTACTTGCTGTAAGTCACTTTGGATAAAAGCGTCTGCTAAATGTAAGAGTGTGGGCAGTGTCTCCTATAGCAGACTCTTATCCAGAGCGTCTCACAGAAAGTACAGGGACATTTCCCCCTGAGGCAAGTAGGGTGAAGTGCCTTGCCCAAGGACACCGTGTTGTGATGGCACAGCTGGGATTCGAACCCACAACCTTCCGATTACCTTCCGGATATTCTCTAACCGCTCAGGCTCCCTATATACCGATGGATCGCTACACCGATTGATCAATACATGCAGATTTACCAGATGCTACTAAAATAAAGAAAACCTTTGTGGATGATATACAGTGTATTCTCTCATTTGTTCTCATCATAGTTTTAGATTAGTCTCCAGCTCTTTTGTAGGTAGGAACAGTTTGTGGTCAGTGTAGGATTCCTCTCATCAACCTGTTAGCTGGCTGTATTTAAGGTATAGGGTTGAGCGCCTCCTGTGTGTTCCCTGTGTTTGCTGCCACCCTGGGGGAGTGTCTCCCTGCCGGCCCCCTGGTCCACCTGATGAGCCGCTGACGGTCTTCCGTACGGCGCGTGGCCCTCTAGTCCAGACCGGCCCCCCGAAGGGCCTTTCATTTTTCTTCTTTTCTTGTTTTCAGGAAAACCACGAGCTGGACAGGAATGAAGGGCTGAAGTTCGCAAGGAAACATTCCATGCTTTTTATAGGTGAGGTTGGAGGATACCCCCCCCACACACACACACACACACACTGACACACACACACTCACACCCTTCCAAACCTGAGGCCCTGAGTTACAGCAGGGGAAACTGCTTTTGAAATCACTGTCATGGCTGCAGTGGAATGTTTGCGTAGGTCTATTTATAAAGCCGTCTCTGACATCCTGTCTCGCGTTAATAACTCATCGAAGGACCCCCTCCTCGCTTTCATTTTACAACTTTTGTGAACTCTGATAGCGGATTTTGACCCCCGCGGGATTTCCTGCGATTTAGGACGTCGGGAGATGTGCAAGGTTTGACGCGCCTTGGCGTTCTAAATAACGAGTGATAAGACGAAGGAGGGTTTTCGCTTTTTGAATATTTTTTCCGCGGCTTGCTCCAGCTGCGGAAGACTGATGAAGTCATCAAGGTGCAGCCATTGTTGTGTCTTAATCGTCTCTCTCTCCCCTCCCTCTCTCCTTCCTTTCACGCTTCCTTCCTTCCCTCTCTTCCATCTTTTCCTTTCACATCTTCTCTCCCCCTCCTCCCCCATTTTGATCGGTCTTTCTCTTCCTGGCCTCTCTACTCCCTACCCCACCTCCTCCTCTTCCCTTCCCCCCTTCTCCTTTTCCGCTCTCTCTCTTCCTCCTCCACACCTCTCTTTCCCTCTCCCTTTTTTCCCCTCCATCCTGGTGGCCAGAGGCCAGCGCTAAGACAAAGGACGGGGTCCAGTGTGCGTTTGAGGAGCTGGTGGAGAAGATCATCCAGACCCCAGGGCTTTGGCAGAGCGAGGGCCAGGGTCGAGGGCTCAGGCTGGCCCCGCAGGAGCCCGGCGCTGGGGGGGGCCGCTGTGGAGGGTACTGCTCCTTGGTGTGATCCGCACACGCTTAAAAAAAAAAACACACACAAACACTGCTTAAACACATGCGCATGCATACACACATAGTCCCTAAATGTACACACACTACTTAAATACACGACTATGCAAAGCGAGTCAATGTGGATTTTACATGCACTAAGATGGATTTGGACGCTTCACACACACGCACACACACAGACACACACACACACACACACTACCAAAACCTGACGGGGACTGTGGGTGGAGACTCGATGGATTCCACCCTGGCTACGTGGAACGTCTCTGACATCCAGGCAACACTCCCACAGTAGAGTGGATCTGGCTGTTCCTGTCTTCCACACATCACACCCACCCCCTCTGCTCTGTTCCTGCCTTCAGCCCCTGCCCCTGCCCCCCCTCAGCACATGGACAACCTGTCTGTATTAACTGGCAACGAAGAGGGATTCTCTATTTTCCCTGTATCGTTGTTTTCCCCTCACCCTTTTTGTATTTCTATAGATTTGTCTTCTTTTTTGTTTGTTTTGTGTCTCCTTATATCAACAGAGTTTCTCGATATATGTCACGAACTTGGTCCAGTATCAGTGTAATGAAGGCCAGCTGGTAGGAGCTGTGCGAGTGAAATCTCACTCTGATCTCAAAGGATGCTCTAGGGACCGACGCTAGAGGTTGCGGTCTTTAGCCTCCTTGTTAGAGCGTTCGTCTCCCATGCGGGAAGACCCTGGTTTAAGTTTTCATTAATACACAACGCAGAAGGAATACACAACCGCTAGATCAGCACGCATGGCATTTTTTAGATAGTAGACTCTGTTTCTCTGCTGTCCGATCCCCCCCTGTCCCCCTCCCCCCGAGGACAGAGGGGCAGGTACCAGCCCTCCAGGCGGGCGGCCTCTGCCAGCTCAAGCCGTCCCCGTCATCCCCGCTCCTCACCAGGATAGACTCATGTCTGCCTCCCCCCCCCCCGGCCGGCCTCGCTGGTCGTAACAGAAGCACCAAGCTGCTGTAGCCTCCTCAGGCTTACTACTTTTATTGAGTTGGACTCCAAAACTTTTAGCACGTTTTGAAGGGTGCATAAATCATGCAGATTGGCACTAGGCCTTTCTATTGTGCTCTAGAAATTTTGGGGGAACATTTTCTTTTCTCCTCTCAAAGGAATGATGCCCGCTTTGTTGAGTCCCCTGCCCTCTCTCTCTCCTCCCCACTCCTCCCTCCAGCTTAAACAGGGAGTGTAGCTCGCCTTCGGGGTTCTGCGCTCCGCTCACACGGACACCGACAGAGGATGGCGTTAGCCGTGCCGCGGCTTCTCATTGGCCGGCGGAAAAAGGAAAGTTCTCGAAAAGGTTTGCTGTATTAAAGAACACCGTGAGTCACACACGGCTGTTTCCAGCGTGAGTGGAAAACACACGGCGAAGGTTTTCAAAGCCCGGCAAACGACTTTCCCAGCGCCCCTCTCTCACCGTGTTCAACCTGGGCACGCCGGTTCGCTATCTGTCCCTCGAACACCTCTGACATTATCCTTGAACGCTGGAATTCTGGGAAGTCTATTTTATCTGGATGAGCCGACCTGTTGATCCAGAATAGAACCCATGTAGTGAGATGCCTAAAATCTAAATCAAAATTAATTACAATCACATTAGGTTGTTTTTCTTTTTTTAATAATAGCCTTGCGTCTTGGTTTATTCGGATGGAAGACCTGAATAAACAGTATACAGCGTATTGTTTTCCATCCCTTGAGTTACATTTGCCTTCTTTGATTAACCTTTTCTTAAAGGTTGATTGCATAGTACTGAGTAAATGAGACATTATGCCTGATATTAAGACAGACCTGACTCTTGAAATTGTTTCCTGTTAATATGTGAAAGCATATGAATACATGTAAATGGCGTATTTAGAACTCTGTACATGTATAACTCCTATATGAATTGTAAAATTGAATGTATACATTGACATGATAAACCGCCCTTCTGTACGTATGTATTAAACTAAATAAAGTACTTTTTAAAGGATGTTGAAGTAGCCTGTGCGATTCTTTTCTTCATTTCACGATTACATGAATACATTTTCCAAATTGTACATATTACTGAATAAAGATAAATAACATATCGTAGGCCAGCACAAATCTTGACGAGTGATGATCTCTTACCTCAGCTGAGGCATGAGCGAGGCCGCCTAACGGTGCCCACACAACCAAGACCGTGTTGGAAAAGTCTCTGTTAGGTGTAGAGGAGTTTAGCTCGACATCTTGAGCATTCCGGAGCCTACAGCACAGAGCCGCATGTTTAAACAGTGTCAAGAGAACGGCCCATCCAGCAGACCTGTGATGCATCTAAATCATCTTTCGGGCAGACACTCAGGAAACAACACTGCAGCCATAACTCTTTTACTCTCGGTTTGACTGGGACGTGCATCATTCCATGGGAGATTATGAAGAGGCCCGCCTGGCAACGACAAAGCGGTTTCAACCCTTCCCATCGCTCCTCTCTCCTTCTCTCCCGAGACAAGGCACAGGGAGAAAATATGTCTCAGTCAAACAACAACATGGAGACCTACGACACACTGGGACTTTCTTCTTCCAACACGCTGCTGTAGTCTGAGCAGCTCTCGGAGTTGGGTTTCCAGGAAACTTGTTGTCCTGGAGTGAAACATTCAACAACAGGAGAGTCGCTATGTTATATCTCTGAAGACACTTAGTAAATACATGTTATGAAATTCTTTCCCATGATTTAATTCAGGCCCCATACACAATTTCACTTCATGTTTTTTTGACTACTTTACATTTCAGAGCAAACTATCTCTTGAATGTGTCCATCTAATAATGCTTCATTTAGCAGACACTTTTATCCAAAGCGACTGACAATTTAAGTACAGGGACATTCTCCCTGAGACAAGTAGGGTGAAGTGCCTTGCCAAGGACACGACATCTCATAGTCACAGCCGGGGTTCAAACTCACAACCTTTCGATTACAAGGCCAACGCCTTAACCCGTTGAGTCATCTGACTCCCAGCTACCTTAAATATATTATTTTCAAACAATAAGAGAGAAACAGACTCTCAAAAAGAATCTCATTGGACGATGCTGGACGGCTGGCCCACCACTACTAGGTTGATGTGGCGTCTAATATGTTTATCCGTCCTGGCCATGCTGTAGCTACTTCTCCCTTTTCCCTGAACGAAGACCACGCTCGTAGGGGGGAGGGGACAGCTGGTCCCAAACCCTCATGAGTGTGTGCGTCTGTCTGTGTGTTTGTGAAGTTCCAGCCCCCTTTTTAAGCTAACAATGTCTGGGTCTCATTAGCGCGGCCTCCTCTCTCCGCTCGGCTCCTCTGCCTGCCGTCCGTATGGGTTTGGGGTTAGCGCGCAGCCTGGCCATCTCAGGAGAGCAGTCATGCTGTCATGTGTAAAAACGTTACGAGACGTCGGGCATCGTTTCATAAGGTGTCGTGTTCCTGAACGTCACTCAGTTTGTCATGCTCATCGCTGGTTCCTATCAGTTAATTGTTTTGCCATGCAGAGCGAGGGAGGGAAGGAGGGAGCTGGAGGTGAGAAAGGCGAGATGAAGACAGGAACGATGGAGAGGAGAGAAGGAGGGAGGGTGGGAGGACGAGAGAGAGCGAGAGAGCTCTACAGCTGAATGTTATCAAGTGGCAATGGGGCTAATAGGTTAACCATCAGGCCTGGCTGAGATCAGATCTGTACTCTGGCAAGCTGTTCTGTCTGAGAAAGGGGTGCTCAAACTACTAACACAGATGTAGCAGAGGTGGTTCGGAGCGGTGGTGCAAACAGCGCCGTCCAGCCCTGTCCTCGGAGCCCCAAAGCCCTCTTGAGTCGGACGATTGAAGTTTCGCTTTCGAACGCGTACAGTCGCCGGTTCGGATCCCACCCCAGACTGATTGAGCTGTCCGGGGCAGCAGGCTGCAAACGGGGGCATCCGTCACCCAGAAAAGCGCGTTCTCTCCAGGGTGAGGTAGCGGAAAATGCCCCTTCTACCGTTCCTCTGAAGTTAGCCAGCGCCTGGCTCGAACCTCTCTTCAGTTAGTAGCAGACCTGTGTGAGCTCATAGACCAACAAACTCAGAGCAAATGAAAATGTCCCTGCAGGTGGAAACTCCAGAAGGAACTTCATTATGAAGAACCTCTTGTTTAGACTCTGGTTTGCTGCCTAGATTTCGGTGTTGTTCTCGATATTTAAGCAGGAGATTCTTGTTTCAGTATTTGACAGATTTCGGGGAGATGTATGAGCCGAACTTTGTCTTTCCGACTTACCGCTCTCAAATTCCACAGAGCTGAAGTGCATTTACCCATTTACATGTTTTGTCATGAGTTTTAAGGAATAAACTCTCTTTTACTGGAACTTCACACCAAAATGATCCTCAAATGTCTTCCTGAAAGTGGCCTTCGATACTGAAAAGGACAAATGCTGTATGGTGCGCAGTTAGGCCTTAAGTAAGTGCACAACATTATCCAGGTTAACAAGGGTCTTGCTTAAGGTGTTGGCCCATCCTTAGAAACAGCAGACTTGTCCTCCTATCAGTCACACCAGGAAAGCTTCTATACCCAAGAACTGGCCCCGGGGGCGAGGTGATGGGGTTGAAGGAAACCCCACCCCTTGTAGGGTGTGAACCTATGGCCAAGCGAAAGCATGTAAGTCAATTTGGCCTGTAATTGAGTTTCCTAGGATTTGAAACAATGTCAATCTAATTTAAACCTAAATGATTGCATTGTAACCCACACTTGTTATTTTCCAAAACACCTGCCCTATGTAAAGACCTTAAAGAAAGCAAGGACCGGGGGTGGGGGTCTCCACGCCCTCGTAGCGGCAAAAGTTCTCCCTCCACAGGGGTCCCATCCGTCCCAGCCTTGTGTTACTGGGGCAACAAAGCAGGATGGGGGCCCGGTCAGAGCCAGGGGGGGTGGGGGGGAGGTGGATGGGGTGTGGCTCGGTTCTGTCAGCGCCGCTTGCCGTCCAGGACCAACAGCATTGCGTATCCTCATTCATCGTCCCCCACCCTCTCGCCCAGGACTCGCCCTTCCACCCCTGTCCTGCGTGTGGGGCCTATTTCTGGGTCGGGTTTGAGATTCCTCGGCCGTGTTGTCATTTGCGGCATGTCACACCAAAGCCCTCCCGGATCTGGAGTCCAGCTACCGCCGCTACATGGAAGCAGACGTCCATACAGCGAGGCTATCGGCTTCTATAATAAACTAATCACACTGTGTCAACACCAGGGCCCGAGTGTTAGATTTCCACATGCCTCAAACACGTTTTCATGGAAACCCGGCATATTTTAAGGCCTTGTTTCGGTCACTCTTCCCCGCACGATCGCGATTTTTGGGGGAAGCGGCTATTTTTTAAACCCCTCTGGGTGAGATGATTGGCATGTATAGAAACAAATTCATTTTTTTCTCCAAATAAATACGCCCCTGTGTTATAATTGTGCTGCTTATTTTCCTTTGCCAAGCTGATCTGGGTTTTGGGGTTGAAGCAGAGAAGCTATTGTCAAACCCAACAGCCAAAAGTCTTCCATGCCATGTCCTTTGATGAGACGTGTAGGTCGGGTAGACAAGCGGTTATTTAATCGGTAAATCTCTTCAAGAACGGACCTCAAACATGGTTTGACTCGTAACTCACGACGGTCGGAGGGATTATACCAAGGACACGGCGAAGGCTTGACAGAACTGAGGTTTTCGATCGTTGGCTCATTCTTGTTGGTTGTTCTGGTACTTTGGCCGCGTCTGGGGATATTTAACCGCCTCTTTCTGCCTTCTGTACCTTCTGTACCTCACCTAGATGACCCTGGGCTCCCAGTGTGTTTTTCCGTTCTGAACAGTGGTCCACGGAGGCCCAGGGTGTAACCTGATGTTGGGTTTATTGCTTTGAACCACAGGAAGCTCAGGTTCTGTGAATGTGAAGGGGGGTGGGGGGGTAACAATTGAAAGCACAGGCCCAGCCTCCGCCTCTAACAGCAGCTAGGCAGGATAAAGCGTCTCTCTCTGGGAACCGTAGCCAGGGCAAAATCGAGCAGAGAATCACATTCAGCCTTCATCCAGCCAGTGTTTGGGATTCCTCTGTCCGCTTCTCTCGGATTTATTTCGATCCAATTCAGAAAGACAACAACGATCTGACAGGCTTTCTGGTCAAACCGGAGGTATCAACTGCTTAAGTGTCTTGCCTAGCTCCAGTCTTGCAGCATACAGGTGTCCGTTTACAGGTGCAAACCTTTGATCTAACGTCTTTCAAATCTCTTTGAAGGTCTAAAAATGGTTTGCTTGTACCGTACCTAAAGTGCAGACCAAATGTCTCCGCCGAACGATGCCCAGTGGTCACTGACCGCTGTACGTTTTCACTGACAGGAGAAGTTTTTGATCGATGTTGGAAATGATTGTAACTGCCTGAGGCACTGGTCCAAAGATGGAAAAATGTTTTTATTGGTGTTTTCTTATTTTATTCTGAAACTTAATGCACGAATAGATAAGTACCTATTTTGAAATGAAAAACTCTGGACTTTATGGCTGATTTAATATTTTTCCAATACGGACTGGTAGTGTAGAATCTCGGAAATTTATCACTTATGACAGACAAATATTTAATAATATTTATTATAGAAAAATTATATAAAATGTTAGAACGTTAATGTGGCCAACTGGAAAGTATAATATCCATCCAATATCTAATTCATTTATCATACATACACTTACTAGATATTAATTTATTCATCATTACTATAGTCAACTTGATATTCTTTTTCGGTTTGCAATGGCAACGACTTTTACAGTGGTAGTTGGGAGTTGTGAGAGTGTTTGTGGCAGATGGAGAGGGAAAACAACACCTACAATTTGCTTTGGCTTGCTAACCTGTGTGTGTTCGTGTGTGAATGCGAGTGTGTGTGAGTGTCAGTGTGCGCTGTAGAGGCACCAAGCTGCGGGGGTGTTTTTGGGCCAGGCTGTTTTGTCTGTGCCTCGCCACCTTGAGCTGCTCTGTGGGAGATGTTAACGCCCTGCTGGGTCTGGAGCACGCTAACGAGAAGTGGCACTGGCTCCACAACACTCTCAGCGTCTAACCTTACCTCAGCTTACCTCAGTCACAGTGGCTCTGTCATAAAACGCTGGTTGTCGCTTTTTTTTTCTCTCTCTGCCCACCCCCGCTCTCTCTCTCTCTCTTTCTCCCCCCCTTCCTCAGTCTCCATCTCTCCCAGACATACCAGAGTAAGTTAACGGGTCTAACTTCTGGGTTAGGCCTCCTAGCCGATCACTAGATCTCTGCCATCCAACCCTCTCTCCTTCCTTTCCTTCCCACCTTAGTCTTCCTCGATCTCTCTCCCCTGGCCCTCGCGGGTCAGCGAGCAATTTCTGCTTCCCTACGGGGTAGTCTTGGCACTCCTCCTCAGAGCACTCCGGGGTGCAAGCGGCTCCCAAACTCATTTACAACAGCGCAGGACGCCTTGGCCCGGGCCTGGCGGCGGGCGAGTCTCTTGGCGCGCTCAAATATTTACATTCGTCCAATCAAGCGGCAGACAGTAGCGAGCTATATTGCGATGAGGTCATGGTCTCCTTCATCTCCTCCTCCTCCGCGCTTAAGGTCTGAGGAGATCCAGGAGAGTGCGGTTATAGCATCTGCTGGCTCCGGAGCGTTCTGAGCAGACTGCTCCTGATGTCATTCTCTCCCGTCCTCCCCCCCCACCCCCACTCCGCACGAGCAGAGGGGGTTTATCTTCGCGCAGATCCACAGACGCGATCTTATCTTTCTGGAGCCGTCGCAGTGTGTTCTCCCTGTTCTAACCTTGATTTATCCTCTCCTCCTCCCTCGCTCGGCATTAAAACCGAAGCGGCCGTACCGAGCTCCAGACGCCAACATCGGGACCGCTCCGAGCCAAAAGATGGGATTCGTCTGGGAAAATACGCTCGAGTTACATTTCCGATCCCAACCAAGACTCGAGGCCAAAGGGTCGCGTGCGTTTCCAACGATGAACCCTCGGAGCAAACCAGACTGGTGGATGACCTCACAGGTCACAGGCTAAATGTTCATGAGGCGCAACGGAAAACTTCTAAAGTCGAATCCGCCTGTTAAGTTGAGTTATGGTAAAGACACTGCTACTGTACGATATCCAGAGTCCAGAGGTCTTTTTTGAAGATGATGATTCAGGGATTAAGATGAAGTGAAGTTCACGTCAACACGAGATCGGAGCCAAGCAGAGTCGAGGCCTTGGACCTGCCAGAGCATCTGGGTTTGCATAGATCAACAGCCATCCACAGTTCTAGAACATACTAGCTGTTTAGAACTATGGCCCGCAGACAGAGTAATGAGGCTCACGCAATGAGAAAGTGGTCACAGACAAATTCAGTGTTGATTCAATGAAGACGGCCAATCAGTCAGACTGAAACGTAGCCCACATCCTAATCTCTGATACACTCCCTGGGCTGTCTGTGTCTCTACTGAGTTTTCAGTCAGCCGATGAGATTGGATGTAAAAAAAAAAAAAAAACTGAATCTAACTCCAGAAAGCTTTTGTTTGACCTCTCCATAATGTAATAATACTTGATAAAACACTGGCTAACAAATGTAATCTTGGTAAATAAACAACAGCGTAGAGAGCTTCGCACGACCAACTTCAATAATCTGTGAATTTCCTACAGCACAGGGATCTACGCCGTAAGGCACAGGCCAGTGTAGAAATAGAAATATCAGATGAGAAACTAAATAAATACTAAGTCTTATAGCAACATCTGGAAATGAGGACTCCTGCGCTGGCAAAGGGTGCCCATTTGATTCCAAATTCATGGTAACATTACAGCTCTGGATCAGAGTCTGGGACAGAGCATTGCGAAGAGCATTCATTTGCTGGCACTGAGAACTGGCTGCCACATTCCTGCAACAAGGTTTAGATGGGCTCTCTCTCTCTCACTGCAGCTACCCACACAGATCATTTCTCTGTCCATGTAATATCATGACCTTGTGAGCTACAGCGGTGTAGTCTTTTGCCAAATATCCTAACCATACACTAAATTACGGCTCGAGGAGTTTAGCGTCCAGACACAAGTGGAAGTGTTTTGCGATTCCCCCCCCCCACCCCCCCCGCCCCCCCCCCCCCCCACCCCGCTCTGGTAGAACGATACTCCGATACCAGATAGGTGCGCCGCGCTCAGCGAGGGACCGCTCCCTCCTCCGCGCAGAGCGTTAACGTGACGAGACCTCAGCGTCTACAGACCCCCCCATCCCACCCCCCACCCCCTTCCCCGACAACCCCCCCCCCCGGCCGCCCGCACGGCCAGACCACATTCCTGCCCCCGATGCCATCTCTCACCTCTGTAACCACTGGCGCGCCCGCACCAGACGAGGGGCCGAGGAATCCGACTGAACTTTTTCGCCGAAGACATTTTACACACTGACACGTCGACGCCGGCCTGTATTACATCTCACCCTGCGTATCCCCTCTCGGCTGCCTTTACGCGAGGACAGCTTGCGGCTTCAGTACGGTTCTGGCCACATCCGATACTAGGCTGAGACTTCCGCCTGACCGGAGTTAAATTGTCGGAATTTCCACCGTGTATTGAAATATTGAAAGGTACCCAACCGTTAAAAGGTGTTCTGTTTTTTCAAGGGTCCTGTGGTCTGAACTCAAAACTGAAAACCAGTCTCCATATTGCAACGGCGTACTGCAGAGAAGCAGGATATTACATTATACACTGGAACAGTTTGGTTGGTTTTTACTGGGATAAACTGCAGCATGGAGTCCAATACTAATTTCCCTCTAGAGGATAATGAAGTTTTATCTTATCATGTCTTATCTGTATGTACGACAGATACAATAATTCTCATAGTTGTTTTCTGGTTCAGATTCAGGATCAACCAGTTCTTACCCCCAAAAGTGATCCTGGCCCTCTACTTATCTCTACTTGTCTCTACTGTTTTTCTACTTACTTTTGCGTCTCCTTCGTCGTATTTGGCAGTGGAGGTTGGCTCCTACACACAATCCCCTTGGAGCAGGAGGTTGTTTGCAGGCGCCGGTCATCCAGGTCTGTCTCAGGAGGATAGAAAGCAGCCAATTAGGAGAACGATTCGAGGAGTTTAGGGGAACAGCTGTGTGTCTGCCGGGTGTGTGTGTGTGTGTGTGTGTGTGTGTGTGCGTGTCTGCTGGGTGTGTGTATGTGTGTGCATGTCTGCTGGGTGTGTGTGTGTGTGCGTGTCTGCCGGGTGTGTGTATGTGTGTGCATGTCTGCCGGGTGTGTGTATGTGTGTGCATGTCTGCCGGGTGTGTGTATGTGTGTGTGTGCATGTTTGCTGGGTGTGTGTATGTGTGTGTGTGCATGTCTGCCGGGTGTGTGTATGTGTGTGTGCATCTGTATATCTGCTGGTATATGTGTGTGAGTGATGTGAGTGCGTGTGTGTGTGTTTGGCTGCATGTGTGTGTGTGTACGCACCTTACAGCGTGTGTTTGCGCGCGCGCACGTCTGTCGCTGTGTAATCGTCTCAAGTGCAATCCCTGACTCCTGGCTCGACCACGGTCTGGCAGAGAGAGAAAGAGAGATCATTCACAAGCACTGGAACAAACACCCAGGCAGACCCCCTCAGTGTATGACGCTGATACTTGCTACATGCTAGACTCCGCTAGCTTGTCATTTAAAGCTCTAAGCTCCAAGGGAGTCAGGTGGCTCAGCAGTTAAGGAGTTGGTCTTGTGATCGGAAGGTTGTAAGTTCCGTTCCTGGCTGTGGCCGTGTGATGTTGTGTCGTTGGGCAAGACACTTCACCCTACTTGCCTCAGGGGAATTGTCCCTGTATTTACCGTAAGTCGCTTTGGATGAGTGTCCAATGAATAAATATTTTTTTAAAGCTGGCCATTAGGTTTAGAGTAGGCTCAGTTTCCCACAAGCGTTTAAAGGGTCTACAATTTAAATAGTTTTCTTTGACCGATAGCATGTAGTATGAACATGAGCAAGGCTGATCTTTCCTGTTTTGGTCTATCTACCCTGCCAATGGTAGTTCCATTACGCAGACAGAGTAATGGTTTCTTCAAGAATGCTTCCTGGCTTGTTGGTCTGACTGGGGTGTTCCTGGTTAGGAAGATCTTGCCCGATTATCCTTCCAGAATAACACACATGCCTTCCCTGCCCATCTTTTACAAGTAACAGCGATTCTGTTTGGTCTGCACTTTGATATATGATGTTTGCTGCTTATTTACTTTCCCATCTGTCTCGAGTCAACGAAATAGGGAACACGTTCACCTAAAAACACACCCAAGACGTCCTCGTCGAGCCAATCCGAGCATCGTGTTGTGGCTTTGGACGAGGTGAATTCTTTTCCGTGTTTTTCTGCGGTTTTGAAGGGGGGGGGGGTTATTCTGAGAAATGAGGACAAGACATATTTTCTACTGCCTTAGGTCAGCTTAGCAAGAAGCAGACTCACAAAGTGGTGACCAACCGCCGAAGAATTGGAAGAGGGAGCGCAGTTCAACATCTGCGGCCTTAATAAAATAATACAATAAGCGGCAGAACACAAGGCCAACATTCGGCTCTCGTTTTTGAAAGTGGAATGAAACGTCTCGAGGAAACAATCCTTTAAAGAAATGTAAAAAGAAGAGTTTAAGAAGAAAAAAAACAGACCCCATTTCGTCTATTGCTAACATTGTTTTTGCTCCAATATTCAAATGTTTTGATCCAGCCTAAATGTATCTCAGAAGATTAGAAAAACTCAGAACCTTAGTTCTCTAAATTGTGAATGCAATAACAGGAACTCAAGCAAAATGTTCCTCTTAGGAAGTCAGGAAATTGTGTGTCACCACACCGAGATAGAAATCCTATTAAACCACTTTTCTACTTGTTTGCATGATTTGTAATGTATCATAATAAAGTCCACCAGTTTCTGTAAGAACAAAGAAGCGTCGTTAGTTTGGACGATCCTCCGCAGTGACCCCTGTAACCGTGGACTCTACACACACACACACACCGAGCACACTGACCTTGACCATGACCTCTGTGATGACAGCTACAACACCTGCTCGCTTCAGAACCCAGTTGTGACCTGACTGCTGATCCACAGAGCGTCTATTGTTCACATGATTGCATCCAAAACCGGTGTATAATCAGTGATTTGTCTCAGGAATGTGTGTGTGTGTGTGTGTGTGTGTGTGTGTGTGTGCGTGTGAGAAAGAGACAGAGTCTGTTTCTATACTTTTCTCCAAGAGTAGAAATATGCTAAATGACTAAGTCTCATTAACGATTAGTCAACCATTGTTGCCTTTCTGTGCAATATCTCCGCAAGGTAAATAATGACTTCAGTATGCCGGGGGAGTCGTGTTTCCTCATCAAATAGCAAATACGTAAATGATTTTCGGAGCGCCTGTCTGCGTTCTAGGGTTTCATGGCGTGTGGTTAAGCCCTGACTGGAACTGGAGTTCCTGGCAGAGCCATCAGCCCAGGTGATCTGGACTCCGTCAAGCCCTCTTCTGCCAGAGGGAAGCATCTCCACTTGTCCGTCTCCCGGTTCCACCGAGATAAAGGAGGGCGGGTTAGGGGTGGTTGTAGAGGGGGGGAGGGGGGGGGGGAGGGGGGAGGGGGGGATTGGGGGAGTGTGTGAGGAATTTCACAAACACCTTTCGAAGCTCTCTCAGCAAGCATATAACTTTCCTGAAGGAGGAAGGGCACGAAAAAGGGAAGAAAGGAGGTTTAAAAAACAGAAGAGAGGAGAGGGAGGGGGGGGGGGGGGGGGCGGGGGGGGGGGGGGGGAGAGAACAAAAGGATGGAATATCGCTCAGTTTTCGATGGAAACTCTAGCTCAGCAGTGGGGTGGCAGGGCGCCTGCCGGCCCTAATGAGGGACGAGAGAGCGGAGCGGAGGGACGCGAGGCCCAAACACCTGATAGGAGCATTTTGGGAAGAGTTGGGGTCCATTTGACTGAAGCCTTCCACTTCCTGTCTTCTGTTCTCGTTGGCCGGGCTCACCGTGAGCCGGCCCCCTAGGCGATCTCCCTCCTCATTGGATCTGACAGCCTGACGCCATTCCGGGCCAGAGGGCAGTCCCTGCTGTCAGTCTGTGCTGTTTTAATTCAGTCTCTCTCCCTGCTTGTTCCATGTTTCATATTCCACTCTCTCTCTTTCTCTCTCTTTCTCTCTCTTTCTCTCTCTCTCTCTCTTTCTCTCTCCCTCTCTCTCTTTCTCTCTTTCTCTCTCCCTCTCTCTCTCTCTCTTTCTCTCTCTTGCTCTCTCCCTCCTTCTCCCTCTTTCTCTCTCTCGCTCTGTCTCCCTCTCTCTCTCTCTCGCTCCCTCTTTCTCTTTTGCACACGCTCAAGGTCTCTCCTTGTCTCCCTGCACGCCGGTGGCTTTCGTCTCGTTCCCCTCCTCTCCACCCCTCTCCTTTCTGGCATGAGAGGGGCCCTGGCCCTGGCCCTGGCCTGGTGTCTGGGCTTTGGGATGAGCAGTGGCATGGTAGAGACATTACCAGAGATCAGACAGGTGCCAGGTTTGAACCCCGAGGACAAAGAACACGCCTAGAAAAAAGCCCAAACTCTCCCTGCCTCCATTTCGCCTTAATGAAGGGCGAGGGAGTGTGGGGCTGGGGGGGGTGCTGGTGCGTGTGAGGGGGTGGGGGGACAACAACACACCAACAAGAAACAGCAAGAATAGGGAGGGAGATGGCGTTGTAAGTGCAACGGCTTGGTTGTCCACATTCTCTCCATCGCCAAGATCTTTCGAGATACTTTTCCATGCATCTCAGAGGAGGAGAGATCCGTTAATGTACACAGCCGGTCTAAATCAAAGGCCCGCTCTGATTTTTTAAGCCCCGCTTTAGGCCCCGTTTGTTTAAGCGAACGCTCCCCGAAAACCTCGCCTGCTGCACTGTAAACAAGCTTGTTGTCCCACACATGCGGAATTGACAGTCAAGTTTATTTATAGAGGACGTTTAAAAACAACAATTGTTGACCAAAGCGCTTTACAATCAGACCACAGACAGATGTGTCATGGTTCAAACTGTTTTTACAAGGAAATCACATTATCCCTGCGCTCTCTGGGATCTATTTCAGGGCTGGTATTCGCCTTCAGTTTTTGCAGTTTGAACTGATGAGAAACCACGGAGCAATTGTTTTGAGTGTAATGAATGACTCGCTTATCTAGAACTCTCCGGAAAGAAAGGGAAAGACGTAAACACCCTGTTCTTGAACCCCCCGGATAATCACAGCTCCACCGCTACACGATGGTTTGGGAGGAGTTATTCCCTAAACAAAGAGTTGGGTTCACAAAGTTCTCCTCAAATGTGTTAATGCTGGATTGTCTTGCATATAATCATAGAATTTACTTTCTCATCCATACTAATTCACATGAGACGCTGTGGAAGGGAGTCAAAACACACTCTTATATTAGGCAAAAGATTAAAAAAATAGAGTAAAAAGGCAATGTAATTCAATTTGTTTAAAGGTTTATTCATTGTTTGGTGGCAGTAACCATAGTTTAAAAAAAGGAAAGACAAGAACGTTGACATAAATGCGATCAGACAATACAATGAGATATTATGCATTTGGTCATTGGATTAAAAATCCAGTCTCTATCAAAAATCTGAATTCATATAACTTAATAAAAAAAAACTGACTAATGTCACCTCTTTAGTTTTTTTTTGTACAATCCTTAATAATTTATAGATTTTCTAACATAATAGGACAAAGAAAAGAGAAGACTGCTTTCGGTTTGTCAGCATTTTTCCTAACCGGGGTGGGGGGGCTGCACAGCCTGAAGATGCGCAGCAGTACCGTAACATGTGGATGCTTCTATGTGCCTGAGCTACCCCAAGGCCGCTTTGCCCAGCGCCTCTGCCAGGATGCCGGCACGGCAACAAGGGCTGCTCTGTGCTCGTGACGGCCTGTCTCCCCCGTTCCTCCCCCCGGGGGCGAGCGCGTTCCGTGTGAGGCGCGAGAGGGCCGGAGCCAGATGCAAGGACTGGGGGGAAGGGTGGGGAGGGGGGGGGGGGGGGGGGGTGGCTCTAGCCTGCCCTGCAGCGTCCTCCCTCCCTGGATCAGGTGGATAGAAAACACATGTGGAACCCCCCCACCCACGCCAACACGGCCTTGGAGAACGGCTGGCCGCGCAGGCTGGGCCAGGCGAACGTGGAGGTGACGCGGGTCGACCTCTTCCCGTCCCCGTCCCCCGCCCCTCTCCCCTCCCTCCCGCCTCGGACTGCGAACGTAGTCAGCGCGTTGCCCAGCTTCCTCTCCCTCGCCGCTGCGCAGCCTTGCAAACGGGGGCGCACGTTCAAGATGGACAGCGGCCAAACCTAAAGGAGTGTTCACTTTGACACACAAACAGTACTTTGAAGATATACATTAAATTAGGCAGTCGACAGAAATGGCCGACTACGGTTACCTTGACAGTCCGACTCAATATCTCTCAATTGCGAACTTGGCACTGGCTGCTACAATGTAAATAACATATGCATGTCCATACTTTATAAGTATTTAAAGGACAGTCTTTCCATACAGTCACATAAGGAGTACTTAATGCAGTGCGGTTCGCTACGGCTAACCAAGGGAAACTTTGATATAACCGTATGACCGCGCGTATACAAACTCACAATAACAAACACTTTTGAACACTTGCTGGCTGAAGAGATAATACTGGGAATGTCGAGAATGAGAGAGAGATCATCAAACGTTTTTTCTTTCTTTTTTTCCCCGTCTTTGTCTCTGCCTTCTTGTAAACAGCAATTAGAATGTAATATTAAACAGCTGCGGGGTGTGTTGGGGGAGGGGGGGGTGGGAGGGTGGGGTCATAAGATCATTCAGACAGGGTGAGATGGGGAGAGGAAGGTTTTTTTGAGGCCCCCCAACCCCCCACCCCACCCCCGGTACCTTGTTCATGGACCATCCCTCCTTGTGAGAAGGCACCGTTGCTTAAAAAAAAAAGAAATGCCACTGATAACCAGCGAAAATAAGAAAAAAACATCCCTTTGAGGTCACGGCTCTCTTTTGTTTAAACAGACACAGCACCAAAACCTCCGAATCTGTGTGTGTGTGTGTGTGTCAGCGCATGTGTAAGGTGCAAGTTCAGAATGTGCTGATGAGAGGGCTCCTTTCCCCCCTGGCCGGGGCTAAGCAAGGCCGAAAGCCGGGACTGCAGGGGAGGAGGGGGAGGGCGGGGGTCTCCGCGTGGCTGCGGTCTCAGAAGCCCAGCGGAGGGAGAGAGCATTGGCTGGTCAGTCTTATCCTTCTTCACAGTTATTGTTGGCGGGGTCAGCTACAGGCTCTGACCGAGACATAACAGGGTTTCCGTGTACAGTCATAATGAAGCGCACAGACACAACTATCAAGGAAACGCAACCGCTATCAGGGAGACTGCTTCTTTTGCCTGGGCCATCTCTTTTGTGTGTGTGTGTGTGTCTTTGGGGTGGGGTTGCGTGTGTGCGTTTGAGTTCTTAAGGTCAGCTGCGGTTCCGATGGGAAGATCTGGACACCCTGTAAGGCACACGCGAGCGACACAAACTCATTCGGAATGATTCTTTTTCAAGACAGAAAACGTTCGACCGTCGCGTTGGTCTTTGCAGATAATCCTTCGCAATCTGAGAGGCACTAGAAATACCTGTGAACTTTGACCATCGATGGTGTAGCGATTCCAAAAAAGGCACTTTGGCAAAACAAAAAGAACCCCCCCAAAAAAGAGAGAACTGTATCGTATAAAAATTCAAATCCGACTCTTCAAATAAGTTAACATTACAAAAGTGTCTCGTTGAGAATACTGCAGTTAACGGTAATCAACACTTGTCTAATGCGTGTGCTAGAGCGCACACTAACAGACGTAAAAAAAAATGAAACAAATTCAAATAAAAAAAGGTCTGTCTTCTTTGACAGGCACCCAAACGCGACACCGCCTTCTCCGCTTGTGTCGGGAGTTTGAGTAAAAACAGGAATGTTTCTTTCTTTCTTTCTGTTGCATAGCGGCGCGGCGGGCCCGGAGAGGGGGGGGGGGCTGGCCGTTAATACTTCTGCAGCAGAGGCACTTTGACAGTCTTGACCTCTGATATGTGGGACGACTTCTGGATGATGCAGCTGGTCGTCCCTGATGATGGGCTGTCCTTTCCCTGCGCCATGTTGGTCAAGGCCATGGCGGCGTTGAGCTCCTTCCAGTATGTCTCGTCTTTCCCCCGAACCCTTTCCTTCGGCGCCGTGCCTCCGCTGGTGACCGCACACGCACACAAACATGAGAGAATTAGCTGAGTACGTGATGCCATTTTACTGCCAATAAAGACACTGACACATGATAAACACTCACTTGTCACATTTACTTGATCCATGATCCATGGTTTCTGCAAGAACAGAGAGAGAACGATGGTTAATTCCTCCGTGAACCCCGAGGACGATGAGGATGGAGGACGCTTTTGCCAAAAGGCCAAAGATGAGCGTGTGTGTGTGTGTGTGTGTGTCTGAGTTTGTTTGCCTTGATTAACAACGTAACACAAACAGCCCATGGAAAACTGTA
Organism: Protosalanx chinensis; assembly: GCA_030340685.1. NCBI lineage: Eukaryota > Metazoa > Chordata > Actinopteri > Osmeriformes > Salangidae > Protosalanx > Protosalanx chinensis. The sequence continues at coordinate 4,306,251 of CM059332.1, read as the reverse complement.
CAAATGCACTGAAATGTCATGACTGAAATAATTAGACAGAAACAATGTTTCACATGACTCATAATCTCCATTCTGGAATGTTTCGTTTGACAACAATCAAGATTCGTGTGGCTGATAGTACAGTTAAACAAACAGTGAGAGAGAGAGATGGATGGAGAAGAGAACAGAAAGGAGAGAACTCCACTGTGTCCTATGAAAGCGTCTGATGGTCAGTTCCAGGTAGAACTCCATCACCCAGCATCCTTTGCTCGGGTACAGCGCATGTGTGGATCTCCAGTTCAGACATGCCCAGGGCCTGTGGAGGGGAGGTGGGCTCATGTGGACGCCACCTGCTTTCCGTTAGGGCCAATGCCCCTCCCAGACTTCCGTGCAGCCACACGGATGCACAGGCAAATACACACATCTCAGATGCACACACACATCTTACAGAGACACCATTCATTGTGTAGGGAGTGTCTCGGACACAGAGTGTCCAATCCTGGTCCTCAAGAGCCCCTGTCCTGACAGTTTCCCCGCTCCAGCACACCTGATTCTAATGAACTGGTCATTACCAAGCTCTGTGGAAGCCTGATCATTAGAATCATGTGTGCTGGAGCAGGGAAACATCTCAAACCTTCAGGATAGTGGCCCTCGAAGACCAGGGTTGTTCACCCCTGGTCTGGGAGTTGGGGAATTTGAACAGGCTGCCAGTCGAACTGCCACCACTGCAGTGTCATGGCCCGTATCCACACCCCACCCCCCCGTGCCTCCTCGATGTCTAAGTTCTGATGAACACTATGTTGCGAGCGCCCGCTGAGATAGCCTGCCACGCCTGTTGCGACGGAGGTCGGCTGGACACAAGCTGACAAGGGAGGAGAGGACAGGAGAGGAGGAGAGGAGACGGGGAGGACGAGAGAGAAAAAGGAATAGGTGTCTCGCCACACAGCTGTGGACAAACCCTGCTCTCTTTCCCTCTCTCTTGTCTCTCTCTCTTTCCCTCCCTCTCTCTCTGATCCAAGCCCTGAGGGGAGGGCAGGACGGACGGATTCGGCCGGCACACGTCACTACCTCGCTCCTCCACCCTCGTCCTCCCCTAAGCCTTAAATCTGGCGTCCGGACCCCATGCAGAGGCAAGAGCCCCCAAGAATCTTTCCCTTAGCCTTGCGGAGCTCGCTGCTGCTACATGTGCAGTGACCCGTGCTGACAGTTCAGCCGTGCGCAGGGCAAGGCTAATACAAGGCTGATTAGGACATCTTCCTGTTGTTTCCCGTTCTCTCCTAACAGTCCAATTCCCCCGGGGGAGATGGGATGTTTAGAAAGGGATGGAGGAAGGAGAGAGAGAGAAATGGAGAGAGATGGGGAGAGGGAGAGATGGAGAGAGATGGAGAGAGGAACAGAAAGAGAGTGAGATAGATGGAGAGAGAGAGATGGAGAGAGTGAGAGATGGAGAGAGACAGAAAGAGAGTGAGATGGATGGAGAGAGAGATGGAGAGAGGGACAGAAAGAGAGAGTGAGATAGATGGAGAGTGATAGATGGAGAGAGGGACAGAGAGACTGAGATAGATGGAGACAGATTGAGAGAGAGAGATAGAGAGATGGAGAGGGACAGAAAGTGAGATAGATGGAGAGAGATGGAGAGAGGGAGAGAGATGGAGAGCGAGATGGACAGAGAGATGGAGAGAGAGATGGAGAGAGGCAGAGAGAAAGAAGGCGAGAGAGATGGGGAGGTGATTACACTGTTGAACAAACTCAGGCTCAGGTTTGCAGGTTTCACAAGAACATTCCAGTGAAATCCTCAAGTTCTCCAATCTGGCTTCATCTCCTCTCTCATCTTTCCCTCCTTCGGTCTGGCTTCTTATCGTGCCTCGTCTACAGCTTTCTCCCCCCCCCCACCCCCAGCCTGATTGTCCTCCCTCTCCTCTCTCTCCCCTCTCACACACACACACACACACTTGTTGCGTGATAGAGACGTGTGTGTCAGCGGGGAGGGAGAGTTGAGAGGGAGGACAATCGAGCTTCCATTGTCCTCTTAGCCTCCCCTCAACCATTTCACCTCTTGCTTGGGTGCTGGTCCATAACAGAGTGGTTCAGGTGCAGTGGAGGGGGCCTTCCATGCGGCTCAGACCAAATAAATCAAACGATATTCGCCTACGTTATTTATGTGAGGAAAGATCAGATCTGATGTCTAGAACAAGCATTTTGTCATCCACCCCAACGGCTATTTTAAAGTATGTGATCTTTTCTTTTTTTCGTGTGCTTTCTCCCTCCCCTCTTTCCCCTCCGGATTTGAGCTCTTACTTTGACAGGACTCTCTATGTCACTGTGTCAGGTTCAATATTTTCTTCAGACTTCAGACACGAGTGGAAACTCAGCTGCTGTAGCTCCGCAGCCCAGCTATGGCAGGCCCACACCATGCATTCCTCAGAAGTGTTCCACAGAATAGTGGCTTTTGAATTTGCGCATGGAAATTATGCTGGGCAGGTGCCATTTTCAGGGATCACGTTATTGCTATCTCGACAAATGACTTTTATTAGGACACGAGATGCCAAAATATATAACGTAATAAAATAAGGAAAATGTTGAATTATAAATGAGGCAAGAAATTAATCAATACATTTTTTCGGTGGTAGATATTTTGGTAGAAACTTTGGTAGATACTAGTGGTAGAAATTTGCATGATAGCCTAACAGCAAAGTACTAAAACATCTTGCACAGTATTTACTGTGTAGAGTCCACCAGCTGTTCACTTTATTGACTTTGTCTTCATGTTTCTGCAGAGTACCATATTTGACTATTTGGTAAGAAAGTACAGTCTGTTTTCCGTGTGTGTGCGTGTGTGTATGTTTGCCTGCAAGCATGTGTCACAGCAGAGAGCCAGTAGCCATTTGTTGAGGCGGCCAGTGTCCCGATACCATCTGTTCCTAGAAGGCGTATTGATGTGACCCCTCCCACACTCCTCCCTCCTGCTAGGTGAGGGCGGGACAGCAGGTGTGGAGACCCCGCCCCCCTCCCTCCCTCCCTTCGCAGCCAGAACAACCCTCTCCCCCGGCACAATATGGACCAAGAAAGCTGGACTTGGACCAGCGCACGCAAAACTGGTCTTTCCAAACCCCGCTGCCTAAAACATCTCGAAGTCAGATTTTTAAAAACAATCGCAGTGCCAGAAAAACTATAAATCGCCAATAAATCATAGCGAGCCTCTATTATTCTTTTCCTTTTTTTTCCTCAGTTCACTTTTTATTTTCTGTGTTGACTTTTTCGCTACTGAAAGGCAGTCCTCTTGTGTTTTCCCTTTCAGCTATATTGACACAGGGGGTTTCGTAGAGGGTCTTTAAGATCGTTGAGGAGAAAGCAGAGAGGCCTGATGGGGTTTTGGCGCCGCGTTGAAAGTCCCGGCGAATACTCGCTCTCTCGACATCCCTGCAGGTTCGAGAAGGCCAGGGGAACGAGAGAACGGTGACTGGAAGGAGGATGGGGTGGTGGGGGGGGGTGGGGGGGCAGATGAGAGAGGGATGGCATCCACCTGCTCAGTGGGGGGTAGAGGGTTCACGTGTGGAGGGGGGAGGGCGGGGTTGGGCGTCATTCTTTACAGCAGCTGCTATTGTTGATGTTGTTAGCAACGAACGACGGTTAAGCGCCCCTTCCACGGTACGAACCAGAGGCTGGGCTGAATTAGCAGACGAGCCAATCCAAAACACACACACACACACACGCATTTAGTCATTTTTACATGTACTCATTTGCAGACACACACACACACCCGGAGACAGACAAACGGACGCGCACACGTACTCGGTGAGCTCACCTCGCTTAAGTTTCAGACGGGGGAACGATCGACGCGCTGCGGCAGACGAGAGGCAATCACTGCTACCCTCCGCCCCCCACCCTCCATCCGATTGGCCGGAGATCAGCCCCCCGCAGGCTGTGACTCACGAGGTCAAACACAGCAGGCCAATCAGAGGCCATGACTCAAGAGGGGGCTGGCCGGCAGATGAGTCTGAACGGCCACAGGCGTGTTGCAGAGAAACAGCAGCTACAGCCAAGACTGAGTTAGGGCCCTACCTAAGTGGGCTTAATATTAAGCGATTGGAGTTTCAATAGTCTAACCCTCTCCCACTTTCGTGCAATATTCATCCTAGAGCTACCCCTCGTACTTCTATTATATTTTATTCTATTGTAGCTTCTTTATTTTATATTTTACTTATTTTAGTGCTGGACTGTACCCTGCTGCTGTTGTAGACTGCAATTCCCCCTCCGGGGGACGAATAAAGGATCTTATCTTTATAGGCCTGGTATGAAACCCTATATCCCAACATGTATAGTGTGTTCTTTTAACTGTGTGGCTGAGAGGGAGAGACCACGGTCTGTCTCTTCTTCAGTCTTTCCTGACATTGCGCTGGGGCTTGGCTGTGACCTCGTTTTTTTCTTCACTTCTTTCTTTTTAAGAGCCTGTTCTTTTTTTTCTTTCTTTATAATGTCAAAAGAAGTCTGTGAATGTCATTGGCACCTTTCCCCCTGTACCCATTACTGCCAATCCGTCTCTGGGCCTTCCCACCTCCCCACCTCCCCTCCTCCCCTCCGGGCCCTGGGAGCTAGGCAAGGCTGGGGCTTCGAAGGCCCCCGCTGCCACCGGATCGTTCTGCCAGCAACGAGCCACAGAGAGACACCTTACGGAATATGGAAAATGTGTCTACTGTCTGCCTTCTCGACGGCGACAAAGACTTGCATGCCAGCAAAGCGGACAAGGGAAAAGTTTTTAAGTGAAAAGATTAACTAGAAATAGTGCCCGGAAATGACCGGAGTGAATATCGCACCCTATGAGTCCATGCTGGCTGCAGACTACATACTCTAACTATCATCCTCTGGTTTTTGGAACCTGGCCACTGGCTTTTCACACATACCTCAGGTAAAGGTCGGCCCTTAAATAAACATCGTAAACAGCTATAACCTTCTTTATAGCCAGAAGACAAGCAGGGCTACTGGAACAAACAAAGAAACAAATGATATTTAGTGTTCCCTATAAATGATAGTAAATAGGAAAATTCACAGTTGAGTTCACTTTATAAGGAACAACTTGTTTTTGTACGGTACCGGGGGTCACGACATGATTGCCATGGTGCAAATTGGGTGTCGTAAAACCAAAAAGCGGTCGAGAGGCAGCGATCTAACCCCTCGACCGTCTCTCTCTCTCTCTCTCCCTCTCCATTTACCCTACTCTCTCCTCTCTCTTTCCCCTCCTCTCTCTCTCTCTCCCCTCCTCTCTCTCTCTCTCTCTCCCCTCCTCTCTCTCTCTCTCTCCCCTACTCTCCTCTTCCTCTACCCTACTCTCTCTCTTTCTCTCTATCTCTCTCTCTCACTCTCTCTCCCCTACTCTCTCTCCTCTCTCTTTACACTCCTCTCTCTCTCTCGCTCGCACGTCTGCAAGGCAGATGACTCAGCGACATTCCTGGCCCCGGCGAGCTGCAGCCTTGGGTTAGGGGGGGCTGGGGGTGGCTGGGGTGGAGGGGGGGGAGATAACAAGGATCCCTGAGCGAGATTCACGCTTTGTCTTTTTCGGAGACGTCGGGAATCATTCATTCGAGCTTTTCAACCTCGGCGAGCGCCCATGTTTACGGGCGTCTGTAAACACCGGCTTAATCAGCGCGTCGGATAAACCAAATAAGAGGGCTGGAGAGCCACTTGATGACACGATAAATAGCTTGTTAAAGCTCTCTGTTTTGCACTTGCGTGTGTGTGTTGGCGATGGCCGCGCAATTAGACTGCGCCGCGTGTGTACGAAGATACCGCCAGGCCATTCGTGTGCGTGCGTTTCCAAGGGATACCGCCCGGCAACTCGATGGAGGCTTACCGTAGCGAGGAGAGACTCAGGCCCAGCTGTCTACGGATAAAGTCCGCTCACACTTCAAACACCGAGCTAACGTCAACAGAGAGAGAGAGAGTTGGCTGGATCAGGGGGGTATATCAACGTCCTGACCGTACCCAGCAGGGGTGTCACCTGGTCAGGGGGCAACTCCTGGAAAGGATTTCCAGCTGAGCTAGACCACAGATGACTTATCTTTACCGCCACGTTGACCCTTGACCCAAGGAGGGTCAGATTGACGAGACAGACAACCGCGATATCTCCTAGCGTCCTCCTAGCGAGACTGCAGCCTTCCCCAATAATGTTCGCAGACACAAACAGGATATTGTTTGCAGTACACAAAAAGCTAAAAGGGGGGAGAAAAAATAAAAGACGAAAATGTATAACCGCCAAACGTCTTGCCTATAGGCAATTTGCTTGGATTCTTTAAGTGTTTTCTTTGACTAAAATAACCCTTTTTGTGGAGATGGAACCAAAATGATATGTTAGCTTGGAATTCTGCAACATGTTACATCGGCCCTGGGGTCAGCTTGAGGTTGGCCGGCCCTCAGACACAGTCACACACACAAACACACACACTTAGGATGATGTGAGGGCCGCCGCTTTGGGTCACACCTTTAGTCCTTCGTTAAGACACTCTCCTTGTCTCGCTCTCGCTCTCTCCCTCTCTCTCTCACACACGCTCTCGTTCAGTCCCTGGGCTTCTTATGCCCACTCTGTCTCTCAGCTTCACCCATGGGAACACACGCACACACGCATGTCTGAGAGACAACAGTTGAAGCCACGGGTCTGTTTTGCATATGGAAACAATTAGTGTTTTATACACACAGCGTGGGTTACGGTTAAGAGTCTGCTGTTCTTTGGGACAGCTGTGTTTTCAGACTGGGTGTGTGTGTGTGTGTATGGGGGGGGGGGCGGGATTGTGTGTGACGATTTAAAAGCGATCAGGTGTAGGAGATGCCATTAATGTGCAATAATGAGGCCCTCCCTCCCCCTCTCTCTCTCCTTCTCTCTCCCTCCCTCCCTCCCTTTCCCCCCGCGCGCTCTGTGGCCATCTATTCTGTTTAATTCACATCCGCTTTCCTGTCCAAGCACTTGAGGGCCACATCGATCTTGAAAAGACTCCTCCAACTCTCTTCTCCAAACCTCTACCGCTCCTGTCGTTTGCCCGGCCGCTCCCGGAGAGACGCAAACCTGAGCGTGGTCAGCGTGGCACCCAGGCACACACAAACGGCCAGCCATGGAGAGAGAGAGAGAGAGAGAGAGAGAGAGTGGTGCGTGGCTCGCTGCCTTGGTCTCTCGCTCGCCGCCGCTCTGCTCACTTGCATCCTTTGACAGCCCCCTCCACGGGGCGTACCTAGAGAAATATAGCTAATGCCCCAAATCCATGCACACATGCCTGCAGGAATACGGTCGGTTCTAGACGCCAGCTCTGGGCTCAGTGTGTCTTGGCTATGATTGTTCTGTTGGAACTATCTCCTTCCCTCCCTCCCTCTCTCCCTCCCTCCCTTGCTCATGAACGGGTGGAAAGATGGAACCGCGGCCAGTCCACCGCTCAAGCTGGATTCCTGAGATGATCCTGCTCAGAGGGAGAGAGAGAGAGAGACAGGAACGAGGGAGAAGGAGAGAGAGGGAGGGAGAAGGAGAGAGAGGGAGGGAGCAAGGGAGGGAGCAAGGGAGGGAGGGAGGGAGAAGGAGATGGAGGGAGCAAGGGAGGGAGGGAGGGAGCAAGGGAGGGAGGAAGGGAGGGAGAAGGAGAGGGAGGGAGGGAGCAAGGGAGGGAGGGAGGGAAAGAGCGAGAGACAGAGAGAGAGAGTAAGGACAGAGAGGGAGGAAGTGAGGGAGGGAGAAGGAGAGATGGAGGGAGAAGGAGAGAGGGAGGGAGAGATGGAGGGATAAGGAGAGATTGCGGGCGGGAGGGAGGGAAATAGTGAGAGACAGAGAGAGAAAGAGAGAGGGATGATGGAACAAGATACTGGGACGCCATAGCGATCCCTGTCCACACACAGGCACATTGTCCCTGTCCCTCAGCCCAGTCAGGCACTCTCTCCACAGGCAGTACTGCCTACACTAACAACCAGCGGAACTAAACGACTACACTCAAATGATTCCTTCATCCCTTAACCAACATTAGACTGGACACACTTATGTCAGCATTACACATTCAGAAGGGCCCTACTGACCAATACCACACACAATTCCAGCCTGCATGACCTTGTCACAAACTGTCTGTGTCCACAACATCCGGTGGCTCTTTGACCTGCCAGCAGCCTTACACATGCCGTTGAGTCAACAGACACAGGCAGGCGTGCAGACTCCCTCTCTCTGTGGCGGTTCTGAAGGAACATTTGGGTCCCCCCCACCCCACTACCCCCCCCACTCCCCAAAAAAGAAGCTTTCCATTTAGGGAGACATATCGAAGCGCTTTTTAAACAGCGTACAATTCTCTGGGATTCAATAAATGTCCAACTCTGGCTGTGACCTAATTTACAAAAAAAAGACCTTACGAGTCTCGACAGTCCCGTCAAACACTACTGTTTTCGTTTAACATATTTCGGCCTCAACTACGTGTTAAATATGGCCTGCCTCCGTAACAAGTCACCCTCAAGTCGTAAAAGCACAGGTGAGCATGGCCAAGCAGCGAGCCCCAAGTGCGGATGAGCGATGGCCTGTCTCTATGTCCTGGTTATTGCGCAAGAGCGCCGTCTGAGAACTGTGTTCTCCGAAAGAACAAACACGGAAACGAATCCTCGGGAATGCAAGTCGCTTTGAGCGCCGTGCAGCATCAATTTTTCCTAGAAAGGATCCGAGATTTACTAGAACAGAACGAAGTGTAGTTTAGGATTCTTAAACAGGATAAAAAAATCCCATGAGAGAGAGCAATTATACACCGCAAGTCGTCAACAAATAAATAAAATAAATACTCATTTAGCAGACGCTTTTATCTAAAGCAACTTATAGTAAGTACAGGGACATTCTCCCTGAAGCAAGTATAGTAAGGTGCCTTGACCAAGGACACAACATCACACAGCCACAGCTGGTGTTGGAACTCATAACCTTCCGCTCATGAGGCGAATGCTTTAACCCGCTGAGCCATCGGACTCCCAACAGAGTTGCTTTCATTCTTAAATCTGGCAGGATTGCTAATCAAATTACGAAGAGATCGCGAAAAGAAAATCTCTGGAAAACTGATCAGTCACAACAGCTGCTGAGGAGAAATGAAGAACATAATTGGTGGCACAGCGTCAAAGCTGATACCCCCCTTCTATCAGTCTAGAATCCAGAGGCTTGTTGTCGCCGATGGATCAGAGGGTCCTGCGCGTAGCCTAAAGGGATCGGAACCGGAGAGAGTTCACGCCAGTCAGAACCTCGCTGTAACGTCTAACCATGATCCTTCTCTCTTTCACAGAAACGCTGGGAATCATTTGCCGTATAACGATCTATAGGATGTCGGACGGGGCATCATCTGGTACAGAGCGAGAAGAAAAAAAGACGTTCGGTAGAGATTCCTGCCATTTAATATCCCATTAAAGGGTAATTTGGCATAAAAGCTTGGCATTCACGTTGGAATTCTCCCGTTCCTTGTTTTCAATGAAATTCCCAACAGAGAGCTCTTTTACTCTGTCTCCTCCAAGCCAAACGGCCTTTTCGTTTTTCCACAGCAGCCCCAGCCTCGCTATCTCCTGCCACGTCGGACTGAAAGGTGGCCCAAGATAAGAGCTGGGAGGCAGGGAGGGACATGTAACGCCACCTGCTTCATGGATGGATAGACGATGGTTGGACCCGGCACGGGAGTGTGGAAAAGGGAGAGTCCTGTCTTTTTTTTCTTTTACCCTTTTTCCTCTCCTCTCCTGCCCCCTCCTCCCCTATCCCTTCCCCTCTCCCACTTTCAACTCGCAACTCCAACAAAAATATCTGGAATTTCCAGACAGACAGCAGAGAGGGAATGCTGTAGAGGAAATGATGCAAACTGAAGCTTAAAACCGCTCCATCCCTCCCTCCATCCCTCCCTCCCTCCTTCCCTCCTTCCCTCCCTCCATAACCGTAAGAACATTCAAACAGGGGAGTTTGATTCCATGAAATCCATTTCCTTTTGTTCTCATGCTTAAGACTGGACAACAACAAGAGGCTTTGGAGCAGCAGGTGTTACGTGGACGTTCCCACGAGCCCATGCCTCCTAGAACGTTCCGTTCCTCGGTCTCCTCGCGTGTAACACTTACAGTTCCCAAAGTCGTCAGAGACGACAAGTAACCCAAGAAGGGGACTATGTCAGGGCCAAGGAACGATTTATACCATTGAGATACTTTTTCTTCAAACAGAGTCTGTGCCAGTTCAATTATTTCTTCTTCTTTATAGTTATTTTATACACGTTCTGCATTCTTATTAGCCTGTGAGGAATTAGGACCGGGTTGAACGCTGTGCAAGCAGGTGTACGCTCTCGTTCTCTCTCTCTCTCTCTCTCTCTCTCTCTCTCTCTCCATCCCTCTCCAACCCCCTCACCCTCTACCTGACCAAGGCTCCCAGCAGGTGCATCAGAGGAAGATATAAAGCAGCAGGTTTCCCATGTTTTTTTTTTCCTCCAAGAATTCCAGGAGAATTCCAGAAGGATTGTGGACACAGCTAGCTGGTGCGTTTAATAGCGCCGGGCCACCTCAGACAAAATTTCATATTCCTCTCAGCTTCCCTCCGCACACAGGTAATGCGAAACACGTTTGAACCTACAGGTTCAGGTTTTCGATGAGAGCATAGGAGGTTTCTCCTCCTCCTCCCCAACTCAAGCAGACAATCCTACAGGCTCTTTTGATTTTGGGGACTCTGGAACCGGTGAAAACCTTATTATCTGTTATGAAGTCTTCTGGAACAAAAGCCCTGTGTTCTGAGCTGAAGATGAACGGCCTGTCGTGTTCTGGGAGATTACACCTGATTGGTTCCAGCACCTGCGAGTGGTCGGTAGACCCAGTGAAACTCCTGGCTCTGGCCCGGGCGAGAGGCGCTGGGGCGGGCTGGAAGGGTCCAGGGGCGCTGGGGCGGGCTGGAAGGGTCCAGGGGCGCTGGGCAACTGATACTCCGGGGCCGAGGACTCACACGCATGGTCTTAGCCTTCAGTGAGAGGCTTGGGAGAGCGGCCTTTTGGCGTGATTTGGGGTCTTATTCTTGTTTTCCTTGCCTGAGCCCCTCTCGCTGCATGTTCGGGAAAATACACGCACGGGAGTTATACACGCTCACGCGCGCGGTGGAAGATTATCGCGCACACACACACACACACACGTGCTCTGTTCTCTCTTTTCATTGAGCCTGGCCTTATGGCAAGATCAAAGGCATGCCAAACAGTAGTCAAAGTGTGAGAATGGCACACATTGCCTTGTTGTGTCTGCACTGTTAAACCCCCTGTTAGGAGAGGGGGAGAGGTGGAGAAGGAGGGAGGGAGAGACGGAGGAATTCCTGAGTGCACTCACACAGGGGGCAAGAGAGGGCAAAGAGGGGCTGTCTGTGTGTGTGTGTGTGTCCGTACCGTGTGTGTGAGAGAGTGCTGAGTGGACACAGGGGTCCATCGTAATCTAATATTACTCTCATTTAGCGACCCAGAGAGGCGGAGATCAGTTTAAGCGGCAGTACAGTATCGGCCGCAAAGCCTTGTGAGAAGATGGCAGACAGAGAGAGACAGAGATAGACAGAATGGGAGAAAGAGAGAGAATAGAACCACGTGTCGGGCAACAGGGAGCATTGGAACATCCACACGGTCGCCCCAGCCTCTTCCAAACAGGCCAGATGTGGAAATGAAAACAAACTGTGCAGATGGGGACAGAAGGAAAGAGACCGAGAGAGAGAGAGAGACAGAGAGAGAGAGGGAGGGAGAGAGAGAGAATGAAGGACAGGGATTGAGGGAGAGAGGGAGGGAGAGAGAGAGAGAGAGAGAGAGAGAGAGGGAGAGGGAGAGAGAGAGAGAGAGAGAGAGAGAGAGAGGGAGAGAGGGAGAGACAGCCGGCGGAGCCTGAGAGGAAAGAATGCGGGAAAACGTGGATCCTCACCAGCTCGGTAAACAAAGTTCGCCTCGGCCTCCGAGGACGAGGGCGAGAGCAGCTCGTCGTCGTACTCGTTGGAGCTGAACGAGCCCGAGTGGTTCCTCTTCCTGGCGTCCATGACAGCGTTGGCCACCATCACGTGGCGCAGCGAGTCGTTGAGGTACCGGTGCAGCAGGCTGCTCTTGTACTTGGGCGGAGACACGTAGTCCTCGGCCAATGACGCCTCAGCGCCTCGCAGCACGGGGCCAATCCCCATGGCCGAGCCTTCCTTTTTGATGACGCTCTGGTACATGGGCTTGTTGAATTCGCTGGAGCCCGTCTGCGTCCGAGGTGGGTTGTCTCCATCTGCACCAGCAGGGGGCGCCGCCATGGAGGAAAGAGAGAAGAGGAGAGAGCCAGACTCAAAACCAAAGGCTGACATACCGGCGGAGGATTTCAGAAAGATACACTATTCCTAACGGTCTGCCGTTTCAAACAGTCTGCCAATGAAGGTCCTCGCCATCGCACGCCTACTGCGGCGGACGAGCGAGAACGCCACAAAAAAACAGGGAGAGGCTTCGTCATTTAAGATCGAAAGGGGGGGGGGGGGGTGGGGGGGGGGTTGCTTTTCTAGCATTAAGAAAAGATTTCCTTTGGCAAAGGTTGGAAATTAGCTGGTTGGGGAAGGGGGATCGGCTGATCCGTGAGGGTCTGATGGGGGGGGTGACGGGTGGTGGTGGTGGTGTTGGGGGGGTGATGAGGGAAGGAGGGGGAATCAGGTTGGCAAAGCCCCTGCGAGGCCCAGGAAAGACTTCAGCCGCGGGATTTGGGGCGCGTTGGGAAACCATAAGGGTCCATCGCCTCCACCATCAAAAAACATATTGATCCCATTCTCCAACCTTCGCGCTGTGCCCGTCTCTTTTTCCCCCTCTCTCTCAGTCTCTCTCTTTCCCTCCCCCTCCCCTTCCTCTGCCTCTCCCTCTCCTGTCTCTCCGCAGCTGCAAGAAATAATTTCCAGAGAGCTCTGCGGCCGAGATCGAATTAAAACATTGGCCCCTACCTGATGAAAGAAAAGAAAGCTGATAAAATACGGCGCTGACGAAAAAAAAATACAAAACACACGCCGCTCCTCTCGGGAAGGGAAATCAAGACGAGCTTGCAATAGATAGTGTCAGTGCCAAGCCTGGAATTGGGTAATTTGGGCAGGTCGGACTTTTGATTCAGTACTGGCCAAATTATAATTATGGCTTCTACATATTAGAAACACATGGACGCATGTTTGCCTCTCTTCCCCGATATCCCCAGAGGATATTTGGGGGGGGGCTGGAAGAGGAGGAGGGGAGGGGGGGTTGTGGGGGTAGGTCTGTGTTTAATAGAACACCACCTCTGATGGGGGGAGGAGGGGGGGGGGAGGTGCAGGGACTCATGGCCTAAAAAGCACCACGCTGTGCTTGTCGATAGGTCAGGGAACTTGAGATTGAGACTGGAGGTGACTTGAAGATATCACATGTTGACAGGGAAAGACAGAGGGAGGGAGAGAGACAGAGAGAGAGAGAGAGAGAGAGAGAGAGAGAGAGAGAGAGAGAGAGAGAGAGGGGGTGAAAGGGATGAACAGCAGGCTGCAGAAAACATCCTGCAAACACTGTGCATTCCACCCCAGCCGCAGCGGAGAGCGTCTCCTCCTCAGAAGACATAAGTGGGGATCACAGAGTAACAGCACAGCCGTGTGTGTGTGTGTGTGTGTGTGTGTCAGTGGAATAGACAGAGAAAAATACTGTTTGGCACCGACAGCAAGTGAGTGTGTGTGTCTACGTGAATGTGTGTGTCGGTGGAATACACCAGGGAAAAAAGACGGTTTGGCGGGGGCGGGGGGGGGGAAGGAAGAGTGAGTGTACGCATGCGGGGGACGTCCGTGAGCATGTGTGCAGGCCCTCATTTCCAATTGCAGGCTGGGAGATAGCGCCAGGGCCGGGTCCTCGCAGACACCCGGAGGGGTGTCTTAATGACAGCGTGTCACCGCCTGGCAGCTTCCATGTGTGTCTGCCGCTTGGACGCGCTCGTCGTTTTCTACCCGCAGAGCGTGTTTCTGCATAACACAGCCTGTTCTGTAGCTCCCTGGATACTGACGCTGCAGGCAGCCAGGAGGGAGGAGGATGGAGGGGGGAGGAGGAGGAGGGATGAGGGAGGAGGAGGAGGGAGGAGGGAGGAGGGAGGAGGGAGGAGGAGGAGGGAGGAGGGAGGAGGAGGAGGGAGGAGGGAGGAGGGAGGAGGGAGGAGGAGGAGGGAGGAGGAGGAGGGAGGAGGAGGGAGGAGGAGGGAGGAGGAGGAGGGAGGAGGAGGAGGGAGGAGGGAGGAGGAGGAGGGAGGAGGAGGAGGGAGGAGGAGGGAGGAGGAGGGAGGAGGAGGGAGGAGGAAGAGGGAGGAGGAGGGAGGAGGAGGAGGAGGGAGGAGGAGGGAGGAGGAGGGAGGAGGGAGGAGGAGGGAGGAGGGAGGAGGAGGAGGAGGGAGGAGGAGGGAGGAGGGAGGAGGAGGAGGGAGGAGGAGGGAGGAGGGAGGAGGAGGGAGGAGGGAGGAGGAGGAGGAGGAGGAGGGAGGAGGAGGGAGGAGGAAGAGGGAGGAGGGAGGAGGAGGAGGGAGGAGGAGGAGGAGGAGGGAGGAGGAGGGAGGAGGGAGGAGGAGGGAGGAGGGAGGAGGAGGGAGGAGGGAGGAGGAGGAGGAGGGAGGAGGAGGGAGGAGGAAGAGGGAGGAGGGAGGAGGAGGAGGGAGGAGGAGGGAGGAGGAGGAGGGAGGAGGAGGGAGGAGGAGGAGGGAGGAGGGAGGACGGGAGGTTTGACCGACCTGGGCTGTTTTTAATACAGGGATGATGCGTATGATGGATTCCTTAGCGTGTAACACAGAGGAGGAAAACAAGGCCTTAACTATTTGGATCGTGCAGGATTTGAAAGGAGGGGAGGGAGGGGGATAATCGTGGCTTGTCCCGGGGCGTTTGCCCAGACGCACAGGGTTAACAAAGACCAACGGTCCTTGTGTGTTTGTGTGTCTGCGTGCATGAGAGAAGGCAAGCGCGCGTGTGTGTTCTTGCGTGTGTGTGTACCTTCTGAGCAGGTCTCGTCGCTGCTGACGCTCAGCCTCTCGGCGTTGCCCTGGACGTACTTGTTGTACAGCTTGATCCTCAGCGCCCAGCTCAGGTCCGGCTGTCGAACGGTGTTCTTCAGACGCCGCCTGGCATTGGCGAACCAGTTTGAAACCTGGGGGAGCGGGAGGGAGGGAGGGATAGAAAGAGAAAACGAAGGAGGGCGAGGACGAGAGAAAAAAAGAGGGAGACAGTGAGAGGGAGAAAGAGAGAGAGAGAGACAGAGAGAGTGAAATAAAGAGAGACAGACAGAGAGGGAGAGAGACAGAGAGGGAGAGACAGACACAGAGAGGAAGAGAGAGAGAGAGAGAGAGAGAGAGCGCAGGGTGGAAAGACAAGCCGCAGCCAGAGGAATCGGGGAGGAAAAGAAAACACAGATCGCTGTTATTGTTTTGATACCAAACACCTCCGCGTGCATGGCAAAACAAAGCCTATCCTTTATGAAAACGTCTGCCCTGTCTTCCCCAATCTCTGTTTACGCGCTTGTTTACACAGCGTATTGCGGCACG
Source organism: Protosalanx chinensis (assembly GCA_030340685.1). Classification (NCBI taxonomy): domain Eukaryota; kingdom Metazoa; phylum Chordata; class Actinopteri; order Osmeriformes; family Salangidae; genus Protosalanx; species Protosalanx chinensis. The sequence continues at coordinate 4,290,768 of CM059332.1, read as the reverse complement.
GCGCGCCAAACTGCAGCACGCAGTAGTGCAGTGCAAAATAGTGCAGCGCAGTTATAGCAGCGCTAATGGAGTGTAGCGTACGAGAGCATAATGCAGTGTGCTATAGTGTCATGTGGTGAACCCAAGCTGTGAGAAACCTCCAGAAACATCCCAGACAGCAGACAGATTGCCGCAAGCCAGACAATCCGCCCGTATTCATCCAGCCTCTATCAAAGCTTTTTTCACTGAAACATTCAGGACCGTTAAACACCTTGAAACGCCTCGGATGGCCAACGAACGTAACGTTTCATTGACTTGGGTTCCAACCGAACGTCGCTGTGCTTATTCTGGATGGAGCGGCCGTCTAATAATACCGCTTTTTTCCCCTGCGTCTTTTCAAGCGCTGTCTTGTCGACGCAATAAAAGGATATTTGACCCAGCCCTCTCCATTTCACAAGACGAACACCATTAGATGTTATACTAGAATAACTTTTCATGCTCGATAGACTTCAAGCGGCTTATGAAGGGCCCTGCCGCCTCATGCTAGAGTACTTATTTTTTCGGATCTCTCGCTGCATTTCAATATCGCGTTTCTCGTTAACCCAGACGATCCTACCGCCGGCCTGTCCCCTTGCCTCGGCCCAGGGTCATGTCACACCGGGGGGCCAGGCAGAGGCGTCCGGGAAGGGTGGGGAGACCAGGGAGATGGAGCGGTATGTGAGTGCGTGTGTGAGAAAGAGACAGAGTGAGAGATAGAGAGAGAGACGGAGTGTGTGTGAGAGAATGAGACAGAGAGTAATAGAAGAAGTGAGATAGGGAGACAGAGAGAGACAAAGAGAGACAGAGAGAGAGAGAGATAGATAGAAAGAGACATAGAGAGAGAGAAAGAGAGACATAGAGAGAGAAAGAGACCGAAAAAAATAGACAGAGAAAGAGAGAAAGAAAGAAAGAGAAACAGAGACAGAGAGAGAGATGGAAGGGCAAGTGACCGCTGGTGTACCCGGTCAGAGACAGCAACCCGCAATGTGGGAGAGGCAGTGAGGTTGACATTGAGAACAGACAGACAGCTAGCAGGGTAGTGGCAACAACACAACCTTTTACCCTAATGTTATCATCACAGGGTAATTATGGTGTCAGTCACGTGTGTGTGTGTGTGTTTGTGTGTGTGTGAGGGAGGGAGTGAGCGTGTGCATGTGTGCACCAGGCTGTGTGTGTTGTGTATGGTGAGCTTGGATGTATGTAGTCTGTCCAAAACATTCCTTTGTGCTGTGATCAGCCTCTCAAAAAACAAAGGGCTTCATTAGGACCAAAATTAAAACCAGATTATGGCATCCATGAAGGTAGCTCCGGAAATAGACACCATAGAGAGGACCGCACTAGAATGTGCGTGTAGCTGGATTACAACACTGGAAGCACATACAGAGGAGATTACTTTTCTGTTATGCTTTTGTCTGGGTTTACTAGACAATGGAAGCGATTAGGATCATTGGCATTACTTCTTATTCAGTCGTGTAAAGGAACGACTATGTTTCAACACATTCTGGGTCTACTTCTAAAATGAGCACAAATGATGCAGATATATAATTGCTCAGGAACAATGTTCATATGTGACAAGTTTGACATAAATAACCTAAATGGGCCAACACACACACATACACACATCCACATACAATTATAATATTGTTTAAGCATGTGTTTGACATCTTATGATTAGAGAATGGTTGAATAAAGTACTTTTATATATATATATATATATATAATAAGATGAATAAATACATTTCAAATATCAAACAGAGACATGCGACCTTAAATGTGTAGCCATGTGGTGAGGGAGAATCCTTACCTGGACCAGAGTCATTTGAGAGCCTAAAGCCAGGAGGATTTTCTCGGTCTTAGTGGGATACGGGTTGTCCCTGTGCTTGTAGAGCCACTGCTTCAGGGGCCTCGCCATGTCCTGCAGGGCCTGACGCTTGTGCCGCACCTTCCCGCCGTTTGGACGACCCCTGCGCGAGAAGTGCACACGTGCGTCAAATAAAGCCTGTTCGTTCTGCGCGGAATGCATTTAGAACAGCGCGGAATGGATTTATTATAAATAAATAAATAAATACTAATGCACACGTATCCATATCGTCATTATATTAGTCATTTTACTATGATCGGTGAAAATGCGCACATTTGCGTGACATGAGGCTTTAAGTCGACTTCTTAGACATACTTGATGTTGAGTATCTGAAATTCTGAGCGAGACCACATCTGAAAACAATACAAACGCCGTGTTTTGCCTAAGCAACACATTCTGTCACCATCACACAATCATGAAATGCTATTCTGGGTTTAATTGTGTCAGTGTGTCTGAGTAGAACCGTTTCCATCGTGTTGCCTTTTTATATTTTCCATTTCCATGCAGCCAAGTGAGAGACAGACTACAAGAACACAGTTTAGGGTCGTGACACGCAAATGACCATTGGCAATGTGCAATTTTCGCGCCCAAAAAGCTATAATTTACTTGGAGGAGAGAACGCGTTTTATTGGACGCTTGTTTTCTTTGCTTGGGTTTTTCCTCCCGCAAAGCTTGCACATTGCAACAAAAAAAGAAAAAAGAGAAAAAAAAATAGAAGCAAATAATAACACAACTTCACACCCACAGAAGATATATGCAATTGCAGCAATTGAAACATCAAATCTGCATGAAATGGGTATATTTTATATTTTCACTTCGTTTGTTGCCTATTCAAAGCCTATAGCGGCAGATTAATCTAAATTTTGTTAGTCAGTTATTTCGCTATGGTCTCTCACCTGGTGCATCCGTTTCCAAACTGTAGATGTCACTATGGCGCTGCTGTTACCGCGCAATCAGACTGCACATGGAACCCCGAGTCTGCCTTGGGTTCATGTTATACTAATATTATCCTTGTAATATCGATCTGGATGAACATCCTAATAACTTTTTTTCTCTCCCTGATCTGAATTTTGGCGCGACACACACCGCACACATACTTATCCGTATTTATATTAATATTCTTAATTAGTAATTATATTCCCCTTGAAGCAGCACCTTACGTTCAATGTGTTATGCCTCGGTCTCTCCATACACACACGCGCACGCACGTACACACACACGCACGCACACACACACGCAGAGTAGTTCAATAACTCAGACGGTGTTGGTGTGTAGGATGTTTGCACAAGTTGACTCGAGTTTCACACAGCATCACGTTTGATTCTATGTTGGGACACATCCAGCCCTATAAGGGACTACTGTGCATAACTGTACATAACTGTAAATAACCAGAGATAAATAAGGTGTACAGTGTTGAGAGTAAACACCCCGGGCAATCTCTGGGCTCATATTAGAGGCACAGAACGGATGACATGATTTTTCTATTTATCCCTCTTTTCTGCAAAAACACACGTGATTGACTAGACCACACATGGAGTTGAAGGGCACATTTATTTATGAAGAACAGACGGAGACGTGTTTTAAACACGCTACTGAACACGGGCGACCTAGATATTCATCTATCTCGATTATCAACTGGCAAATCTAAACCAGGTTAAACTGGCAAATATTAATTTCCTGCAATTCTCTAAAACAATAAGATTAGGTTACACTTGGGAGCAATACAAAAATATGGAGGTTTTTTTCTGATCCACATTTTGGCGTTATATCAGAAGTTGAAGCGCGCTGAATTATTTGAATATATTGCTGCAATGAGATATTATACAAGTACTTTTGTGTTATACTTTTAATAGCCTGAAACGCATTTGATTTATTCTATGGTGCATTTGAGTGCTTGCGTAATTACGCATCAGTATTGACCATCACTTGGAAGGCATTTTCACCGAAGACCATTGCAAGGAAAACCAACCAGGTATTTTTCTGTTTTGATATAATGGATCCTGTGAGAATGACAAGGTCTGCAGGAGCTGGCTTTGATGATCCGATTCACTTGAAACCAACATGCATCACAACTCCTACAGGAGCAGCAGACATAACAGTTTTGTCTACCGAGATGAAACGTGGATCACCTACCCTGGTCTCCTGTGTCTGATGGCGTTGCTGTCCTTGATGGCTTGATGGCTTGAGAGAAGATCTGAATGCTGCCCGTCGATCACCTCTAGATAGTTCCTGCTGCTCCTCTCCACCTCCTTCGCCTTCTCCTCGAACAGGACCTGGCTGCTCAGTTTGTTAAACACGATCGTGTTCATTTTTTTTGGTTCTGTGTTGTGTTGGCGTTGATGAAAGCTGCCACTGGATCCTTGTGTCCTTCCTGCGAAACAAGATTCAAGATATTCACATGATGGGCAGATCATCAGGAATCAGGTGGATCTTATTAATCCTCAGAAGCGATGCCTAATTATTAATGACGCCTCCTAATCGCGGATCATGTTCATAACACAACATTCAGGTCTCAAACGTTACATGGAAGATGTGAAGGGGAAATCAAATACACACGAGGGACTACCAATGGAAACTAGCCTTTTGGCTATAAATGGGTCCATTTACATGTTATCTGTAAAATGTCAATTAATGTATACTGTACCTCTAAAACAAATACAAAGTAAATAAAATAAATAAAATAAAAAACACGTACGTACAACGCACTAACATGACTATGACTAAACTTCAGTTGCTGTCATTAACGTTCGGCTTGCTTATAATAAAGATCACAAGGCCTTATGAGACATCAGGCGTAAGATAAAGGTAATTATACAGGACGGTTCCAGTCTAGCCAAACGGCTTAAGTCTGTTCGTGCGTAAAGTTGCCATTCCATTTCCACGCTATTCTTCTCCCAAAAAATGTGCGTCTGCAACGCATTCCTACCACCTCATGCAGGCATGAAATCTGTAGTTTGGACCAAAAAAAATCGCCAAAGTGAAATTCTAATGTTTACTTGAAAAGGAAAAAAAATGAGGACACGCGAAAATAAATTTCTGTTCGATCAACATCCTTTAGAATACACCAGTTATACGAGAGATTTCTAACACAAAACAATTATGTGTCATATATGATAAATCACGGGTTCCAGTACAGTTTCTCTATGTAACAACAGACAACACATGTTCTATGCAGATAAGTTTAGAGGGGTGGGGGGGCATTGTCAGCACCCATAAACACTCTTTAACAAAGCAGGATCTGTGTGTTTTACCTGTTCAGCGCCACTCCCGCGTCTCTATGTTGCTAAATAATCCAGCTTCAAGTTGCCCCATTCCCTGCGCACATGTTCCCGCTGAAAGATCCTGAGCTGAAACCCGCACGAGCCGCGGCCGCCTCTGCGCTTTATTCAGCGGCGCGAACCTCCATGCCCGGGAATCTGAATATGTCACCCTTCTCATGTTTCCTAGCACGCTGGCTCAGCCTGCGAACATAAAGTTCATGTTTTATGCCCGTTCCTCGGTACCTCACAAGGGGGGTATCGGGGGGAAGCGCTGTAGTGTTTTCTTTTTTTCCTTTTCCCCCCATGATTTTTCTGTCCGTTACAATATGGCCCTATATGCGGTTTATGTAGTGAGTACAAGGAAGTTTAGACCTGCGTTCAAAAAATGTTAAGTAAAAAAAAAGTATAGTTTTCTGTAAGGCTTGCTTAGTTTCGGTTTTCGGGAACCTCGTTTGAAAGGCAAGTGTGCGCAGCAGGTGCGATCAAAATGCAAGCTAATCTGATGTGCTCATCGATGACTTTTAATCACAAATTCACAAGATCCTGTCATTTGATTTGTCTTTTTGGGGGGGATTGTGTATGTCATGTTTTCTTAAGTGTTTCTACTTGTTTACCGCTCTTTCGGTAGGTGCGTGAACCAACAAATCAACGTCTGAAGAGCTCATTTGCCAGCAACAAAAAGCCTGACAAAAAGCCACGTTTGAAATGACAGCTCTTCCATCTTTGATTGGGAGTCAGGTTGCATTCCCGGCTGTGGCTATGTGATGTTGTTTCCTTGGGCAAGGCACCTCACCCTACTTGCCTCAGGGAGACTGTCCCTGTACTTGCTGTAAATCGCTTTGGGTAAAAGCATCTGCTAAATGAATATTTATTCCTCAAGGAGACGAATCAATGTTCTGAAGCAGCCTGCGCTATAAATCTACTTCGCCTCACTGTTAATTGACGTTGACATTTAGAAAAAAATGTCACTTTTATAGCCTATAGCTCAGCCGCTGATTACCGCTGATGAACCCTCTAATTCACTGCAGTTCCACAACTTGTCGCATTTAGGCTGCCGATGACTCCCAGATCTTGATCTGCTCAGCCGGGTTCTTTTAGGGTTTATCCAGGTAGTCATTCCAAAGTACGTGACTTAGCAGAATTCCCCAAATGCAGGTTTAGAGACCCATGTAATTACTGTTTATTTGTGTTATTTTCATTTAATAGGGGAAGCGCTCCTTTTTTCCCTTCTTTGCAAATAGTTCGAGCTGACACGCCATGAATGACCCGCCTCATGTAATCACTTTAATGAAGGTTTGGGTTGGTTTGATTGCTGAAGTTATATGCTACAGTATATCTCACATTTAACCCCCCCCCCCCCCCCCCCGCCCCTCCCCCTTCTCCTCCAGACTTCCCTTCACCTGCTGTGACCTCAGACTTGATCTAAACCATTAAGCTCAGCCCACACATCCAAGCCACTCAGGGTGTATGAGGCATAAAGGCCTCTTCAGCGGCATCTGATGAATCTTAATATACCCGTTACCCTTTAAAACCTTTTGGTCTGGCCGCACCCTTGTGTGTTTTCTTCTCCCCCTGCAGCCTTCGTACGGCATTGAAGTCGATCTGTGCTGTATTAACAGGGTTTGAACAGAAAACATGAACCTTAAAGACTTAGTGAGTATGTGTAAAGGTTGTGGTTGTGAAGACTGGTAACCGACACACAGAGTTTTCAAATTAAATATTCATTTAGCAGACACTTTTATTCAGAGTGACTTACAGCAATTAAAGGGACATTCCCCTGAAGCAAGTAGGGTGAAGTGACTTGCCCAAGGACACAATATAATTTTGCCAGAGCTGGGAATAGAGCTCACAACCTTCCGATCATGAGCCCAATGCCTTAACAGCCAAGTAGTAGCCATGGAGTCTTGTGTTCACCGTGAGGAATACTCCCGACTCTGACCTAAGGTCAGGAAGAAGTTGGAGATTCGGGCTAGAGGTTAAGATAGCTTCCTTGTTTCCCTTGTCAGCTATCTCCCTCGCTGTCTGCTAGGGAAGGCCCTTGTCTGTGGTTTGAGCACCATTGTCAAACCACACCATGATTCTGAGGACGATGAGAGCTCGGAGAACTCTGTATCTAAACGATGAGAGCACGGAGAACTCTGTATCTAAACAGAATGGGTCCTCTCTAAAACACATCCTCGTGACCTGAACCCATTGACCGAACACAAGCTTCATATCATCTTCTGATTACACAACACACATCTTTCAGACATTGAGTTTATGTTTCTGCAAAGCTGGGCAAGATAATGTTGACTTTCCAAGGGATGTTATTATATTTTTTTATCAGCAATGCCAAACAGATAAAGGCTACACTGTGTAACCTGGGTATAATAAAATGTTACAGTATTGTTAACTCTTGAGGTGTGATCTGTCTGTGGTTGTCCATTGGCTACAGTGATTCAGCTCAGTGGAACAAAGGCCTCCATATTTTTGGGGGTCATTCTCTGATTGGCTCGTCCATCTGCCACTCATCCTCCTCCGCATGCAGAGAAATGAATCTCTGTGGTTTGGCCAAGAGGGAGTGAGGAGTGTTTGCTATTACGCTTTTTATTCCTCCACGTTCATTACATTCCTGTTTTTCCCCTGGAACAACAGACCTCAGATTTAACACAAACTGCAGCTCTAACTGCATCTGCTTAGAGACAATTAAGTGTTTATGTGTTAAAAATAAAACACCCCTCACAGGACAGACGCTGAAAGGCCCAGGAGGAGGAGAGGGAAAGATGTTTTACATCGTGTGACGCAAGCGCCGGCAGGCAGACGTCTATCTGTTATGTCTCACCTAATTTCAAACACTTATCCTGAATGTCGAAAGCAGATGTGTACTGTCATCGACATCAACATATCACCCTATTCTATTGGGGGTATAATCCGTCATTCAAATACGTATTTAGACATTTGGGGCCAGCGAGGTGGCTATTATGTGAAATGACTATTACGTCAACACCTCAATAGCAGTTAAATCGAAATCTTTAAACCCTCGCCCCTCCCTCGGTGTCCTAATCTATCCCCCATTTCCACGGACATTTTCGAACCAAAGCAGGTTTTAATGTCTGTCTTAATTGTACAACTAAGAGTTTCATAGCAGAGGCCCCTTTGGAAAGCCGCAAACATACCTGCTCCAATCATCAGCTCCTTTTGCATGGAAAATGTGAACGTCCAATGGTTTTGAAGCAACCGCCGTTGTAAAACCGTTTTCAAAAGGATTCATTAGCATGTTCGTCATGACTCAAGACATTAGGGATTCTAGTCAGGGGTTCGAAGTGGTCTGTCCTCGAATAAGATGAACACGAGTTTGAAATAGATGAGGTGAGATTTTGAGGGAATAATTGGGATTGGGTGGACACCCAAATTCGATTCCAGCACCCCTGGCCTCATGTACAGCATGGCTGTCTAAAAATACACATATTTCTCATTAATGAGTAGTCATTACTCCACAAAGGGGCAGTTGCCAGGTACCTCTTTAGTTAGGATGAAGACAGATGTTTTTCATGTTAATCAAATATTTGTTTATATACGTATTGCGACACGGCTAATATATGTACTTTACTATTATGCTGTATACAGCAGGGAATTGTTGTGGCATTGGGTATGTAGGATCAAACTCACAGGATATACCGGTTGTGACATCTTGCCTTGGCAATGAAGCAACATTCAATTCAGCCACTCTGGAATCCATCAGTTATTAATCACAGGCTCCATAACCCATTGCTTGATTTGTGTTTTTGGAGCGGGCAGCGGAGTACGTCTGGAGTGTTGGGGAGAGCTTGGGTTGGCCGACAGCGAAGGTCTGGGCCTTCGCTCAGCAGGATGCACAGCGTGGAGGAGAGAGGAGATTCGTTAACGTCGGTCAGACGAGCAGCAGGAGCGCAGCCAATGGAGAGGTCTCGGGGAGAGGGGCGACGTGACAGGCAGGTCGATGGAACAGCACCAAGGCGGAAGACGATTGGCTACGCTGACAGGCTGAGCGACGGTAACGCATCGCGTCGCGCATCAACCGCAGGAAGAGAGCCTTTCTTTTGCACAGTCCGCAAACACGCTTCAAGCAAGCTTTGGGAATGACTAGGAAAGCACTGACCTCGCCACGAAGGAATTGGACGGCGTTTCTCTTTAATACCTCGCCGTTGATCCGTGATTTGGTGCTAGCCGGTCTCGGAGCACGTTTCCTGTCCGATCCAGAGTTGTGATAGCTTGCTGAAATCTCCACTGATGAAACCTCAAGGTAATATCATTGTTGGTGGAATGCCACGAGGAGCTTCTCAGGTTGGTTCAGAACCCTAAAGGGAGGGAAACATGGTCGGGCTTCTGGTCCACAGCTGTGCCGGTGCACGCCTCTTGCCAATTCTTCCCTGCTGTCTGAGGGGAGTGAGAGGGGCCTGGACGAGCGAGCGTCTTCCCTGAAAATATCTCAGGTCTGCGTGCAAGGCTGCGGTCGAGCCTGCGGAACCGTCTAGACACACACCCCCACCCCCCTCGTGCTAGACGGACGTTTTTCGAGCGTCTAGAGTGTGTTTCTGGATGGATGAACTGCACGTCCTTGATAAAAGAGCTTTAGAGTCTATTCCCTTATACCAGCGAGTTACTGCTATACTTGATAGCCCTACTGTGTAACCCAGTAACAGCGAGTTCTTTCCCCCCCGGCGAGACGTCGCAATTCCAGATAATGGGGACCAAAGTTCAACGATGCGATCGCAGTGAAACGACTGAGGGATCGTTCTTTTATACACACGTCGCCTCATCGTTTCCTGACGCGTTCAATTTCTCTGGTCTCCTCGTTACAGGTAGGCTCACCTTCTTCTGTCGGCCATCAACAGCCTCTAAAAGCATACCAGCCAAAACCTCAGCTGTCATTACCAATGGAGGTATTATTCATTTTTTTGGAGGCCTTTATGGAGACGGTAACTCTTCAAGCCCTGAAACATGAGCCAGTACGTTATGGTATTTGCTCACTCATTGCTAGGTTTATTTATTGTTGGGTCGGCTAGTTATTACACTTTATGGATGGGGATGTCAGGATTATTAAGGGCAATGAAACTGCTTAAAAAGAAAAAGAAAAAAGAGATTCGTCTTTAAAAGTAACACAAGTGCCATTACAAGACAGTTCCAACCACGGAATAAATAAGCCCAAATGTTTAAAGTAGAGGTGAGCGAGGGCGGGTGACCTCGCTGCAGGCCGGGGCAGGAACGTGATGCAACGCTGTCGTCCCACAGTGAAAACCGCAGGGGAACGCGACACGCTATGCTTTACACGCTACATGCCGGCTCTGCAGGCCCCAGCGGTGTGAGCGGCCCTGTAATGATGTAAAAGCTCATTTCCAGATTGAAAACAGAAGCCGTGTTCTCTTTCTACCCCGGCTAACCGGCATCAGAGCTGCTGCCGGGTTGGGAGCCACACTGAGGGGCCCTTGTTGTTGGTGCGTGTTTTTAATGGCCGCATCTCAGGCGAACGTTAAGGCTTGCTTGGTTAGTTTTATATAAAAATGGCACTTTGTCTCTGAAGGAGGACAGAAAGCCACTTCTGATATTTGGAATGTGCTTTTACAGTTCATTAGTTTCTTTATTAAATATTTCATTTGGCCCGTGGCCTGGGGAGATGTGATTTTGAAACGAGAATTACTTCAAAAGAGGCGCTCGAAAATGGAAACCATTCAGCCAGTATCACAATATCTCTGCCTGGGTTTTTACAGTACACACACAGCGAGCCCGTTAAAACGATCACCATTGAGAAAGTACATTCCCTTCCGCAAAAACCGAGGACAACACACTTTGAGTAAATATCCAGACCCACCGTTAAGTCTCATGTGACGCATCTTAATTAAACCCTTGGCCCATAGTCGCGTCCGTCCGAACGATCCATGACGAGAATCGTTCGGCCGGGACTGAGCGGTGGAAGGACGGGTCCTGAGGCAGTTCAGAACAGCGGGGTGTGCCACGCCCCTTCTAAAGCCTACGCGTTTCCTCTGAGAAGAGCGTCGCCCACGAAGGGATACCCCTTCGCTATTTCGGGCTCTCCGCGACGGAAGTCACGAGAAGGGATGGAATTCTCCGAAGGCCGCTGGACGACGAGGTATGGCGACCCGGGCGTAATTGCTGCCTGCGATGAGGCGTGGAGACGCAACCTCCAATTTCCCGTGAATAATGTCCCAGAGCCGGCGAACTGGCTTCAAAAGTGCCAGTTTCCTTTCTCAGAAGGATTGTAGCTCTGCTAATACACTCTGAACTGTGGCTTTTATGGCCAATGGGCCCAGAGGATGGCAACTCTGGTGGACAAGAGGCAAGGACTGGTCTCAGGTTTTCCTCCCAAACAGGCGTTGGAAACTCGAGCCATATTTCTTTCTGGTAACAAGAGGATTTAAAATGGCGAATCAGAGGTCATCCAGATCAAAGTGCCGGTTGGAGAGACATAGGAAGAGGAGGGATACATCTTTCTCTTTTTGAGCCCTGTGGATAATGCCAAGCACGCTGAACTCCCAGGCTGTGCTCCCCCCTTTCCCTTCATCCTCTCCCTTCTCTCCCTCCCTCCCTTCTCTCTCTCTCCGTCCCTCTGACTGCTAAAACATGGAGTGCCTTGCACATCTCATAAATTCCTCTCCTTCAGTGGCACATGCAACATTTGTTTAATGACGTTAGCTATGCATATCCTTCAGTCAGCAACCTCCAAATGGAGAGAGGACAGGGAAAGTGAGACAGAAGGAAATAACGATAATGGATTTTTCTTGTTGCTTGTTTAAGTTAGCGCGACCAAATGCTTTTCATTTAAGCATTTCCTAAAAATCTGTTTTCAAACAGGGCATGTTTTCGAGGTCGTAATGCGCCTTCGTGTTGTAACGTGGGCACCATTAATCACCTGAGATTTATTCGCGTTGAATCGCTCTAAGACAATGCCTCCCTCAGTCCAGCTTCCACTCGCTTTCTCGAAGGATTTCTCGACTCAGAGTAATCAAAGTTAAAGTTCACCCCGGCCCCCCTCCTCCCCGCACGCCCTCCATGCTCCTGCTGTAACCTTCCGTGGCAGCTGGAGAGCTTAAACATCTGAGGGTTGATGAGATCTCTATCCGCATATTTTCATGTTTTGCTAATTCTCTACATTAGCCTGGGCCGATATTCAAGGGGGAGAGTCCAGTGAGTTCTGAAAAGGCTGCTGTCTCTGAGAGCAACCCGAGGCTTGGAACGAGGACCAGACAGGCGTACAGATACAGGCACACGGACAGACAGACGGACAGACACAGGCAGACGGACAGACAGACAAAGGCAGACAGACAAAGGCAGACAGACAGACAGACACAGTCAGGCGGACAGACAGACACAGGCAGATGGACAGACAGACAGACACAGGCAAACAGACAGAGGCAAATGGACAGACAGACACACGCAGACAGAGGCAGACAGACAGACAGGCGTACAGACAGGTAGACAGACAGACAAGCAGACAGACAGAAGGTGGGCCGGGAGAGCGTTGCACGTAGCTCGCTTTGTGTAACCATGGAAACCGACAGGGCCTGTTTGGGCTGGACACACTGGACACCAAACACGCTCGGCAGATTTCTGTCAGTCTACACACACACACAGCACTAGTCTAGACATCTATTTCCATCTATTTACAAGTTCATGTAATCATTTGTAAAAAGAAGAAAAAAAGTCAATAGACTTTGTCTTCCAGAAAGGTCCTGTGAATTGCCTTCTGGGTATTGTTGTCCAGATGCCATACTGGTGTCTCAGGTTTGAGGTGGTCCCCTTGCCCACAAACCTGTTATTTGTTCAGCTCCTTTTACAGACAAAAATAATGAGGACATTTTGAAAATATATTGTTATCATTATTTATAATGAGTACCTCTACCCATAATGCAACAGAAACACGCATTAAGGAAATTGGGAGTAATAAGGAGAATGCTCATACCAATTACATGTTTAAATTAATATTCACCTATATTTGTTTCGTCCAACTGACATTCTATTGTACATAGCAAGGTTACGATCAAATCTTGCCCATTACGTCAACGTTGATTGAACTCATAACTATTGTTCCACATTTACTGGAATATCTTGAACGCAGAGAAACCGAAACTCAAAAAGCAAGTACAGTAACGAGATGAACAACAAGTTTGTATTATGTCTGTCTGTGTGCCTAGTCGAATGTAGCGTGTGTGTGTGTCTGTGTGTGTGTGTGTTTTCGTGCTTTGTTTGTGTATTTACTCATGTTGGCTTGACGTGTGGCTAACGCCGCCAGATGTGAGGGCCTGGATAGGTATCAGTGTCTCCGGAGGATCGCATAAGGAATGTGACTGAAGTGTAGGGCAGGGTGACCAGAGCTACTGGAGGAGGAGAGGAAAGTGTTTGATTGGTGTTCGAAAAGAAGAAAAAAAACAGGCACCGCAAAAACAAAAACCCAGCGGCCGGAGAACTGGCTCCAGGGCGCGTTACTCCGAAAGAAACGCTTCCTGCTATGGCTGGGAGGAGGAGCAGAAGATAAATACGCAGGCATCACTCGTCACTCTGGGTTTGATTGGAATGACTGTTATTGTGCTGAGAGAGTGCGGGCACCGGGGCGGGGGGGGGGGATCTTAGATCTGTGCCCACACTGTGTAAGGCGGTTGGGGGGGGGGGGGGGGGTCGATCTCAGGTCACAGTGAAACGAGAGGGAGAGGGGCTGGGAGGCTTGGTGGTGGGTTTGGTGTGGCGGGGTGCTTCTTGGTGCTGTTAACCGTATCGGGCCTTATCATTGGCCATGGCCAGACGCCGGATGTTAGCCACGCAGCTGGCCGCTGCTTCCTGGAGAGCCTCGTCAGTGGAGCCCATCATACCCACGAGGAGCTGGAGGAGACGGGGAGGAGGAAGAAGGAGGGAGGGAGCAAGAGGGAGCGATGGGGAGGGAGGTAGTGAGAGGGAGTGAGACAGAAGGAGTGAGACAGAAGGAGGGAGACAGGAAGCAGGGGGATAGGGAGTGAGAGAGAAAGAGAGAGAGTAAAGGGACAGAAGAGAGAAGGATGGAGGGATGGAGGAGGGTGAAGGGGACAAGAAGAGGGAAGGATGGAGAGGGATGGAGGGAGGAGCGTAAGGAGACAAGAAGAGAGAAGGATGGAGAGGACAAGCACAGAGAAAGAGGAAAACCAAGAGAAAGAGCAAAGAGAGTAAGGAGGGACAACGAGAGAGAGAGAGAGAGAGAGAGAGAGAGAGAGAGAGAGAGAGAGAGAGAGAGAGAGAGAGAGAGAAAGAATAATTAGAGCAACTGTGATTATCATACTTTTATCACAGCTATCCTAACACACAAATGATGTTCAGCCATTCAACGCTAACTTTACAGTATTGACGATGAGGATGGCTGTGTACGCCTGTGTGTGTGTGTGTGTGTGTGTGGACGAAAGTGCGTCCCAGCAAGCTGTGTGTGGGTCCTATTTTAAGGGGCTTCCCCATGCTGGGCACCCACCACAGCACTTGACACAGTTCCACTAGTCAAAGGTCACCTCATATCCGACTATTACTGGCCTTGTATAATGGATCCATTTGATCTCATTACAGGTCCCGGTTTTTACCTCATTTCCAGAAAGTTCCCTTGTTTAAGGGGGAGGCATTCTGGGTTCCGTAAAATAATGCATTAAAAAGCTTTTATTGTGCTGAGAGAGTTACTTATTATGCAGCCACACCATGTCGACTGGCAGACGAGCCTGCCAAGCACATACTGTGGTGGGGACAATTTAGGCCACCATGGCATTCTTTGTTTGTTTTGATCCGCGAGCGACTTCATCCGGCATCGCATTTGCGGGCGGACGTACTTCCGAACGGAAGGCTTTGGCTCGGCAGACGGTCTAAATGCGCCCGCTGGACGCGAGATCTAAAACGGCGGCGCGAGCTCGCGTCCCCCATTGGCGTCCGACGGCGCTCGTTCCGACGTCGATGCCGAGGAAATGCGAGAGCGCTCCGGGCGAACCGGCCAGCGCTCCGTCTCCCGACGCCAAACAAAATCGGGTTTGGCTCCGCCATCGGACAGCAACGGTGCGACGCGTGCGGCTCAAGCAGTGGAAACGCAGGGAGGAAGTCTGTTTGGAAGGGCTTCCTGCGGCGCGCGGTTAAAAGAAGTCTTTCCGCCGAGAGAAGCAGTGTGTTAAACCAAGCTCAGCGAGGTGGCGGCGTCGAAACAGCCTCGCCGGCTCGATCGCCCTGCGGAACATCGCAACATGACACATCCTCGGCGATCCTTTAAGAGGGCGCAGCAAACAATTCGAGCTCGACTCACAAAGGAAGCGGACTTAAGACCTTGGGCAAACCTCTTCAGCTTCCTAAACCCCCATTGACCTCCATTTGGATCTGTTTCAGTGGGCAGCTCGGGGTTTCCCATTATTCAGCCTGGCTTACAGCTGCTGCCCCTACCTCCCCCACCTCCCACCCCCAGCCTTTCATCTCCGTTACCCCCACCCCAAACCCCCCCTCTGTTTCATTCATCCTCCCCCCTCCCACACACGCTCCAATCCTCTCGGCAAACAGGCGGCGACACGGCACGTCGTCATGGCGTCCGCTAACACGGGGGCCGCCCGTCCACCGTGTCGCTGACGCGGCGCCGATGCCTCGTCAATCGCTACCGACCCCTTGGAGGGTTCATCTTACCCCCCCCGCGCCCCCTCTCTCCTACCCCCCGCCGTCCGCGCCGTCAGCGCGCACGCCGGGCCCCTGATAATGAGGCGTGCTTGTTTCGCTCTCTTCCCCCCCCCCCCCCCTGTTTATCGTTGCCTTCATAATGCGTGTTGGTGTGAAGCGAGGGGTCGAACTTCTGACACGGCCCCCGTGTAACACGCAAACTTGAAAAGGCGGTGTGTGGTTAGCCCAGCGCCTCGGACCGAACAGAAAGAGGGGAGAAGACATTCCGGAATGTTCCGGGTCAAAGATAAACAGTGAAAGGAAAACAGCTGAACGATGAGGCTTGGAGGGTCTCGGCGTTCCCCACCCCCCCCCCCACCCCCCCACCCTTCCCCGCCCCAACCCCCACCGCTTCTCGGGGTCCCAGTCGAGCTGTCGCACGAGGGGAGACAAAACAAGGATGTTGGCCTGGATGGGGGGGGGTGGGGGGGGGGGTGTTAGCTTTTCCCAGTGCGCGAAAAATCTCCATCTTCACTGAAGAACCTTTATGCAGAGCGGTATGTCGGTTCTCATGCTGTGGGGTTTTTAAATAGCATCCAAAACACCTCTGAATAGCCAGTCACATCCACAGGCTCCCTGAAAACATGCAGGCCGCTTCGGACAAGTGTCTTTTGTGAAAAGAGAGGATGTCGGAGAGGTGCCAGGAGGCGGGGGTGGGGGGGGGGGGGGGGGGGGGGGGGGGGGGGGGGGCAACCTCAGAGTGTGTTATTCAGACCTGGCCAAATAAGGGCTCCCCTAGCGCAAAAAAAGGCTAAGGCTAAGATAAGCGTGTCTCTCTTCCATCCCTCCCCCCTTCTCCCCCTTCCTCCTCACCCTTCTCTCTCCTCTCTTCCCTCCCAGCTGGGGAGCTCAAAGACTATATACCCCGCTTGTTAAGATATTACCCCCGGCCGTGGGTAAAGCAGAACTCCAGCCTCTCCCAAAAAATTGTCGATTAGGGAGCCTGAGGTTTTTTAGGGTGCGTGTCTGAGGGAACTACCAGTCCTGACCTCCATGAAGGGAGTTGAACACCCCCTCCAGCAGTTCTGGCGAGGGGGTGTCGAGGGGGGGTTGGGTCGGTGGGGGTGGTGGCGGGTTGCGTACACGTGCGCGCGTCCCCATCCCACGCGGAGGTGTCACGGTGTTAAGTGCGCTTGGTTCGGGGGCTGGGGGGGGTGGGGTGGGGGTAGGGGGGCGGGGGCTTCCTGTGCGAGAGTCTGGGTTGACATCTGCACAGGCCCCCCCACCTCCTTTCTCCCCCTGGCGACCCAGCCTCCCGGTTCTCCTGCTGGCCCCCCCCCCCCCCATGTTCCCATGTTCCAGGCTCCAGCGTCGGGCCAACAGCCCGAACAGGCGGCGGCGTGTAGCCCAGCCCCAGAGGGAAGTCAAGGTAAACAACGCTCCCTACGGCCTTCCCTGAGCCAGCCAAGTATTTAGCTGGGCTGCTCCCCAATCAGGGAGAGAGAGGGAGGGATGGAGGGAGGCGAGGTGGAAGAGGGGGGGAGAGAGAAGCAGGGTTCAAATCAATGACTTTGGTTCGGCCCGGTGGAAAATGTACCGAAGAAGTTTCCAGCATATTGAGGGGGAAGCTGGACAAAACAGACGTTTGCCTCAGATCAGAAAGGGCCTCACCCAGGAGACCCCCGCGGACCTCGACCCTGCGGCAGCCGAGCTGGCCGAGGGCCGGCCGGATGGAGGGTCTGCACCCCGCGTCCACGCA
>CM059332.1:4212911-4272762 GCA_030340685.1 Protosalanx chinensis | reverse complement strand
AAAAAATACATCAAAAATAAACTGGTTGCTCCACACCGCTCAGGACACAGATCCCTCTCCCTCCGTCCACGAGATGTTTTTGAAATGAAGCCCTCCAAGACACGACGACACCGGGCCGCTTTCTGGAACGCTCTGGAAGTAAACAAGCTTTTTCGGGGCTCCACTCGTTACACCATGTGTCAAAGCTGCTCTTATAAAAACATTGAATTGCATTCGGGATATTTCAAAGGCCAAGGGGACCGAGAGGAAAGGGAGACAGAGAGACAGAAAGAGAGACAGAGAGAGAGAGACAGAGAGAGAGAGAGAGAGAGAGAGAGAAAGAGAGAGAGAGAGAAAGAGAGAGAGAGAGAAATAGAAAGAAAAAAAGAGTAGTTTAGCTAATGTGTTTTCCAGCGTAAAATACTTTCTTTTCAATGCTTAATTTCCTCTGCTCTGCTTAGGGGACTGTGCTATACACCATTAGGAGAACAGGGGAGGAAAGTTACTTACTGAACAGAATTCAGGAGAGAGGAGCAAAGCAACAAAAAAAATCCTTAGGAATGGTTATAGCACCAGTGGGTGCACATGTTTGGAGAGTTTCTCAATGGTAGAGAAAGGATATTTGAAATACTGTTGCAATAATACAGGAGGCAGATCTGGGGTTTTACACAGAGCGGTAAATTTGGCCGCTGCTGCGCGGCACCAAGTCCACCGTCGCTCCGCGAGAAACCCTTCGAAAAGCCACCAGTTAGGCCCGATAGGAAATATTGTTTTAACACATTCTCAGTCGCGCCAACGCGTATATCAAGCCCTGAACGCCTAGTCTCAACATTCTCTCCCTCCTCTCCCTCACCCCCTCACCCCACTCCCTCACCCCCTTCCCTCTCTCCACCCTCTCCCTCACCCCCTTCCCTCTCTCCACCCTCTCTCTCACCCCTTCCCTCCCTCCCTTCAACCCCCTAACACACTTCCTCCCTCACCCCCCCTACCCCCTCATCCCCCACCCCCCTCCCTCTCTCCCACCCTCCCCCTCACCCCCCCACCCTACTCCTCGCTCCCACCCTCTCCCTCACCCCCCACCCCACTCCCTCGCTCCCACCCTCTCCTCACCCCCCCCCTCTCCATCACCCCCCACTCCCTCACCCTCTCCCTCACCCCCCCCACCCCACCACCTCACCCCCCCCACTCCCTCGCTCCCACCCTCGCCCCCCACCCCCTCCCTCCCTGTAAGTCTGACAAGCCCTCATGTCGTAATGTTTCCTCTGAGGGGTCATGCAGGTATCCAGCCGGCTCAGACAGAGTCCAGGCTAAACAATGCCTGTGTGTTTCAAGCCTTTCTCAGATTAAGAGCAAATAAACCACGTAATACTGCTGTAACGTGGCCTTTCATATTAAGCTCTTTCAAAGTCCCAAAATACATTTTGGAGTGGATGTCGAAACTCGGCGCTGCTACATTAATAAGGCCAAATAGAAAGGGGCTGATTAAAAGGGGTGGTATGCAGTCCGCGCACACACACGTACATGGGTGCACAATCACAAAGCGTGCAAACAAACACACACCCACGAGGCTGTCCAGTTTCTGCCGTGGCTCAAACTCCCCAAAAAAACATTTCGCCTTAACGACTTTTGCAAATTGGACATTACTCTTTCGGAACACCCAATGTTCAGTCCAGCTACCAATTATGGCTGAGTGTTGAACCACATACAGTGCAACAGCAGATCAAGCTCAAGTACACCATTAAACGAACATGGAAAAAATATTTGGCTGCGACGGCGCAACCACTTCATAATTTATATCACAGTTGTTACCGAGGAGAGAGCGATGCAGAGCTTTAACTCCATGCGGTCACAAAAAGCCTCTTCTCATGTGAAAGTGTTGCCTCTGAGTACGAGATTGGATGATAAAAATCAAGACAGAAAAAACTATTCCCACCCCCCCCCCCGTCCCCGTCCCCTCCTCCCCCCCCCCCCCCCCCCCCCCCCCCCCCCCGACCCGAACACTGAATTACGCTGCGTGATAATTCGGTACAGGACGTCGATTCCAGCTGAATCTAAACACGCAATCTCCGTATCGATGTCATGCGTCAGACGTAAACACTGTGACAGGGCTGTGGAAAGGACTTCCAGCAGAGAGAGAGCAGCGATGTACTCTGGCCTCTACGGAGATATTCTCCATCCTTTAAGGCACAAAAAAACTCCTCCACATTTCGTTTAGCGAAATGAGCCCGCTAGTTGTGATCCGAAGCAGCGCTTTCCTAAATACAAAAGGTCTCCTCTGTTTCGTCTGAACGCTGTTCTGGGGCGCAGCTCCAGCCTTTGGTGAGCGTGTTCCTTGGCCTAGAACGTGTCGCGCCGCCCCCCCCCCCCCCCCCCCCCAGTTCTGGCTCTCATGCCCAGGGACGACTCATAGCAACCGTTACCAGAGCTACGGCCCCTTTGACTGGCCGTGTAATGGCATCAAGGGCCTACGGGGGAAGTGACACTTCGCACACACTGAGTTGTTTGCTTTTCTGAATTCCCATGACAGTTCGAAAGTGGAGTCATGCTTCCGAACGCGAATAAAACCGCGCTTTGTGTTCGGCTTCGGCTGGGTCAAAGGCTCCCGAAAATAGTTAAAGGGCTTCTCGGGCGTTTTACGGCCTGCGTTTTCGCACGTTGAAAACCCTTGAGGGTTGACGCGAACGATTACAGTACGGTTCAGTCTCCGAGAACGCTAATTTCACCTCGTATAAATTTCGTCTCGTCGACTCTTGACAGGTCTGCGCTCACCAGCAACGGACTTTGCAGAAGTGTTTGGAGAACGCTTACCCTGTAGAAAAAATCCCAGTGACTCAGTGATTCAGTGGGGGAGACAGAAGACAGACTTAGAGTGAGGGAGAAAAAGAGAGTGAGAGAGACAGAGAGATAAGAAAAAGAGTGAGACAGAGAGATAACGAAAAAGATTGAGACAAGCAGAGTGAAAGACAGAGATAAAGAAAAATAGTGAGCGAGACAGAGAGATAAAGAAAAAGAGAGTGAGAGAGACAGAATAGAGAAAAAGAGAGTGAGACAGAGAGATATAGAGAAAAGGAGAGTGAGAGACAGAGAGATAAAGAAAAAGAGTGAGAGAGAGAGAGAGTGTGTTAGAGAGAGAAAGAGATTGAGAGAGAAAGAGATAGAGGAAAAAAAGAGAGTGAGAGGGAAGCCCCACCTTGACCACTCCGCTCGCGTGCATAGTGATGCAGTTGTTGGGGTCCCTGGAGAGCTGGAACAGGGCCTGGGCGGTGGCCTGGTGGACGGCGGTGTCGGGGGACCTGAGGTAGCGCACCAGGGGCGCGACGGCCCCCGCCTCCCCGAACGACACCCTGTTGCTGCCCCACATGCAGCAGCGGGCGATGGCTTCGGCCAGGTGGCGGCGCAGCTTGTCGTCGGCCTGCAGGGGGGTTGGGAGAGGGGGGGGTGAAAATGCTAGTTCCCTTTGCCTCACTCAGTCCACAGAGCGATCCTTCACAGTAGCGATCATGCTGCAGGAATCCCACCAACGTAAATACTGCGGTCGGGCTTGACGGCGAAGACAACCAAAAGCAGGCCTCCTGGCCCAGGGGCAGAGGGGGTTGTGGGTACTCACTGTGTTAGTCAGCTTGGCCAGCATGGGGACGACCCCGTGGTCGGTCATAACCGCCAGGTTCTCCTCGTCTTTGGCGATCTTGGCGATGGCGGCGCACACGCTCGCCAGCACCTCTTTGTTTGTTGACTGCAGCAAATTAACAATGCGTTCCAATCCACCGACGAGGGAGCGCACCATCTCTCCAGCATCCTGGAGTCAAAAGGCCTGTTAGTAGCTGCTAGCGCACTTCTTTGGGAGGGACCAGGGGGATTCTGGGAGAGACCAGGGGGATTCTGGGAGAGACCAGGAGGATTCTGGGATAGACCAGGGGGATTCTGGGAGAGACCAGGGGGATTCTGGGAGAGACCAGGGGGATTCTGGGATGGACCAGGGGGATTCTGGGATAGACCAGAGGGATTCTGGGATCGACCAGGGGGATTTTGGGAGAGACCAGGGGGATTTTGGGAGAGACCAGGGGGATTCTGTGATAAACCAGGGGGATTCTGGGCTAAACCAGGGGTTTTCTGGGATATACCAGGGGTTTTCTGGGATATACCAGGGGTTTTCTGGGATAGACCAGGGGGATTTTGGCATGGAACAGGGTTCATTTAGTGCATCGCCGTGTCATCGAGCGAATGCACTCTGTCCCTGAAACCCTCAAGCTAAATTCCCTTCGTAGCTACGTAGTACAAATAAATAAAGGTTCAAATGGTGGCTCAGCGGTTAAGGCGTTGGACTTGTGATCGGAAGGTTGCGAGTTCGATTCCTGCTTGTGGCTCCCTGATGTTGTGTCCTTGGGCAAGGCACTTCCCCCTACTTGCCTCAGGCGGGAATGTCCCTGTACTTGCTGTAAATCGCTCTGGATAAAACTGTCTTGTTACGCATGTAGGGATTCATGATGCGAATGGCTTTTTGAACGGTCGACGAGAGGGGAAACGTGCCCTTAAAGCAGGCTAAGGCGTTCAGAGAGGGTGTGTGGGTGTCATGGCTGGCACGCTTCATTCTGGAATGGACTCACGGCACCAGCGGGCAAGCGGACACCGCAGGACTCTCCTCACTGCCACTTCTGGGCAATGCCAAGGAGCTGGTGGCCAGCCCTCTGGGAACCACAGTCTGACACTTAGCAAAGCGGGTCTCAGTCAGATGGCTGAGCGCGTTAAGGCGTTTGGCCTTGTGATCGGAAGGTTGCGAGTTCGAACCCTGGCTGTGGCTATGTGATGTTGTGTCCTTGGGAAAGTACTTGCCTCAGGGGGATTTTCCCTGCACTTAAATGTAAGTCGCTTTGGATAAAAGTGTCTGCTAAATGATTATTATTATTAAAACAACAACCAAAAATGTCCTGCCACTCACGACGTTAGCGCCGGAGGGAGGGACGATATACGTGAAGGTGGCTACGTTCGAAAAGGTTCAATCCGCATGGAAACAGAGCGGCGAAGGCGTATGATTAGGGATGACAGCGAGCGTGCAAGTCACACGGAGCACGCTCAGTTGATGTCTCTGTCAGTCTCCATCTCTCTCCGTCTTTCTTCCGCTGTCGTGTGCCGCGCGCTCCTGTTGTTTCACGTAATAAGTTAAGTAGACATATAGACAGTCATTGCACTCAATTCTCCTCAAGTGCAATAACTGTCTATATGTCTACTTAACTTACTTATTTTTATTTTTTTGCAATACTGTAATTCTGTTATTCTCCTCAAGTGCAATAACTGTCTATATGTCTATAGGTCTACTTAACTTACTTATTTTGTATTTTTTTATACAGGACTTTATCGTGCTCGCCTATTGTTATTGTTATTTTTGCTATGTTTTTTACCCTGCAACTCTGTGCTGTACTTTACCCTGCTGCTGTTGTGAACTGCAATTTCCACCCCCTGGAGGACAAATAAAGGTTTATCTAATCTAATTGTGTCGAACAACCTGCTCCATGATTTATTTATTTGATATAAAACAGCAAAGCTCCTTCCTGTATGCGTGTTCTACCAGCCTGTACATAAAGAGGAAGTGAGTGTCGATTTGAGAGCCTGGTGCTGAGAGACAGCACTGTGGTATGTAGATGTAAGAGAAGTTTCCCTCCCTTCCCTCCTTCCCTCCCATTCTCCCTCCCTCCCTCCCTCTCTGAGAGGCCCAGGTCTGGGGTGTGTGTATGGGCCCTGTGATGCCGTGCCAGAGGATGAGCCGGGTGTTCGCTCGCTGGGCCGGGGGCCCAGGGCCAGCAACCTCCCCCCCACACAGGAAGCTCTTCTTCAGGAATACTGATGATGGGCCTGCCTGCCTGGGTCCCAGCGATAGAGGAAGCTCTCTGGAGCCACCAGCTGCGACAGACTAGCGAGGGATCTCTTTCAAGGCCTGGACCGGCCCCCAGACTGAGCTGCAAACCCCGGCATTATGAGGCTGCACACGGAAGACCCTGGCCGCCATCCTACCTCCCTCCCTCCCCCCCTGCCCTCATTCTCTCCCCACCCTCCTCTCCCCCCCCCGCTGTCTCTACCTGTATCTCTCTCTAGCAACCAGGGGGGCTGCCCCGCCCTGCTGCTCCGCAGCGAGAGAAAAAACAAGCGGGGCGTTGCGAGATGCCCCGCGCGTCCAGTCGAGGTTAAATCAATGACACGCTTCATTAGGTCGGGCCCGCTCCCCCCGCACCTCCTCCCTGACCGAGGGAACAAAAGACTAATTGACTGATTGACTGCTTAGCCCCCCCCCCCCCCCACCCCCCCCTCGTACGTGCATAATGACCAGGGCTTTGGGCTGGAGCAGGGCGGGTGGAACTGGGGCGTGCCTTGCGTCCGGGAGGGGGGTGATGAAGGGAGGAGGCGGAGGAGGGGAGGTGGAGGTATGGAGAAGCATCCAACAGATGCATTTACAGCATGATTCTCTCATAAATCCACTCTGGAGCTGCTAACTAAAAGCACATGGGATATTTTTTTTTCCTTAAAAAAAAGAATTTCTAAATAACTACCGCGCAGAGGAGCCGGGGATCGAGTTTCCTCTCGCTACTCTCCGCGGGCGAAAAAAATACGCTGTTTAGCTCTCGTCAATGCTGCCGTCTTCCAAATCACCGAGAGAGCATGTGCGCGTATTCGCCAGAGAAATTGGCACGGCGACGTCCAGACAAAGATTGTCAAACTTTGTTAGCTTTCGATGGGAGCCCGAGGTCCCTCCTTCCATCCCATATGGTCGCCATACATCGTCTTCATTTTCTTTCTCTTTTTCTGCCACACTTCGGGGCCAGAGAAATTCCATCCAGCGAAAAAAGGCTTTTTCGCCGAGACACCTGCCTGGGTCCAATATATCTGTTTAAACTTCACCAGATTGTACCACTGACAAGCTGTTTACGCTAATCACAGCGATAATCGAATAGAACAACGTTACGTGTTGTTGTATTTGGAAATGCTACAGTCCTCTGCTCCGAGGATGTTTGGACAGGAACGAGTTCCTACGGACTCGAGCGCCAGGCCATCTGCAGGACCCAGGGGGGGGGGGGGGGGGGGGCGGTGAACTGGAAACGAATGGTTCGCCAAAACGAATGTAAAACGTCACCGGGGGCTAAGGTCGTCAGGGCAGGCCGACAAATGCGAAAACGGTCGCTCCCGAAGCCGTACCGTCTGCGTAGCAATACTGTCCACTGTTCCTGTTCAGTCAAGTTTGACCTTTGGGATGTTCAGACGCGTGTTTTTTCCAAAGTTTCCTGACAAGGCCGTTAGGTATACTGGTCTCGTCTGCCCGGGCGATGCGTCTTGGGTCACGAAGAGGGTCGGCGAGGACGCGGTCTGGCTGCCAGTTCGAGCGGCGTGTACGCCGCGGCTGGTCGTGTGATTCGATAACTGGTAGCATGTTGAGGGAAAGGAAGCTCTTAGAGGAGGAATCAGAAGCCATGCCACAGGATATTACACGAAATCTCTCCCTCTCGGTCTCTCTCTTCCATCCTCGCCTCGCTTCCTCTCTCTCTCACGGTCCCCCCCCCCCTCTCTCTCTCTCTTCCATACTTGCCTCGCTTCCTCTCTCTCGGTCCCCAACCCCCCTCTTTCTCTCCCGCTGTCTCTGCCCCCCCCCCCCCGCCCCCGCCGCTCTCTTTCTCTGCTTGCCTGTTTGTCAGTTCCCAAACAGTGGCACGGCACTCTGCTTCGAATTAGCGGAGGGTTCGTGGAACTGCTGACTGGGGAGGAGAGGCGAGGAGAAGCTGACATCCAGCACAGGCGTCGGTCGGGGTCGCGAACCCAATCTGAACCTCAGAACCGAGTGCTCCGGTCGAGAAATCGACCCTGGATCATTCGAAAGGCACTCAAAGACGGTAGGAACTCGTCCAAACATGCGGATGCGTGCGGGGTACGGAATGCGAATCGCCCCGGAATGGGGTTTTGCGGTGTGGTGGCACGGTGGGCGAATGTGCGGTCCCCTACCTCAGCGTTCTCAATGCAGGGGCAGATGGCCCAGGCAGCGCTGGCCTGGACATCTGGACTGGGGTTTTTCAGCAGGGACCAGAGCAGGCGAACACCGTCCAGGCGGTCAATGATTCTGCGGGGAGAGAGAGAGAAAGGGGGAGAGAGAGGGAGAGTGAAAAGACAGAGAGAAAGAGAGGAGAGGGAGTGAGAGAGAGAGGACAGAGAAAGAGAAGAGAGTGAGACAGACAGAGGAAGAGAGAGAAGACAGAGAGTCAGGGAGAAAGGGTGAGAGAGATAGAAACAGTGAGTGAGAGAGAGAGAAAGAAGACAGAGAGAGAAGAGAGTGAGACAGAGGAAGAGAGAGAGAGGGAGAGAGTGAGAAGACAGAGAGAAAGAGAGAAGACGAGAGAAAGAGGGAGAAAGGGTGAGCGATAGAAACAGCGAGAGAGAGAGAAGACAGAGAAAAGAGAAGAGTGAGACAGACAGAGAGAGAGGGGGGAAAAGAGAGAACACATTTCCCAATGACTACGTTGCGATGTAAGAGGAACAGCGAAGCGCACACCACATTACTACCCGAGCGACCCCCCCCCCTCACCCTCGCCCCGCACCCCCCTCCTCCAGCAGAACATCAAAGGGGTTAGCCATTTAGCATGGGCTTTCAATCACCGGCCACCTTCTCCTCCCATCCCATCCTGTCGGGCTCAAACCTCCCTCCCACCCACGGACTTCTGAGTGAATCTCCCTGGGCTTGTAGAACCGGACCAACGACCCTGAGCCAGGTGGTGAGCGAGTACGAATCCATGTCTAGTGGTCCGCACACGTGTGTGAATATAGAACCGAAACACACTTATACTGTACAGCCGGGGGTACCTTGTTTTCCGAAAAGAAAAAGAAAAAAGGGAGACCTCTTTCCAAATCAAACAGGGCTAGAGACAGGTCTCTCTATATTTCATTACGTCTGAGTGAAGTTTACTTAGGCCGAAGTCGTATTTCATGCTGCGTACATGACTGCAGTCAAGGCTGCAGGCTGGGAACCTCGAGAGTTACGCCACAGTGCGCCCGTTGTCTGGTATAAATAACATGTAACCTGTTCCCCATGTGTGCTTTCACCAACAAGGCCGACATTGAATGCTGTCATAATTACTTAAACACTCCCTAATCACAGTATCTCCGTGACTGGCAACGAGCGAGCAGTCAACAGACAAGTCCCCTGTGTCATCCGCCTTCCGTTCGCACATAAATCAGGGGGATTGGGGGGGGGGGGGGGGGGATCATAACGTAAGGTTGGGGGGTCCGCGTGGCCCCTTAATTCAAGGCCCCGCAACGAACCCAAACTTAATATCGTGTACCAGGGAAGCGGCGTCCTCCAGAGAGGCAGGTAGGAAGCGCGGTAGCGGGCGAGGAGACAACAGCGACGGGCGAGGGACGGAGAAGCACGCCGCCAAGAGGCTCCAGGCATTTCACGTGCCGTGGGTCTCTCTTGTAGCTACATGGGATTTCTCCCAGGAGTCTCAGGGCATGTTAGGCGATCCTTTCCCCTAACTTTTGCGGTGCTGTGCTGGCAATGATGTCATCTACCGCCCAGCGCCCGTTGATCGAGGATGAAAAATCCGAAATTGTTCCAAAAAGAAGAAAAAGCTGAAGGAAAAACAAGATGGACGAGCGATTCAGTTTTTTTGGGGATGTGATGAGAGCTCTGTCTGCCTCTAACTGCACTTGAATTATCTCACGATTTTGTACAGCGGCTCCAAAAAAGGTGCGTTGATATTCTATCAGCCCGTCGACGATAGCTGGCATCGCTATGCGAAGCCTCCTAATCTGAAAAACAGGTCCGACCATACTGGTTTAAAGCAGGAAACAATCAAATGTCCGCTATGTTAATTGCTCCGTAAACTACTGTACACAGGTCTAAAATAAGACACCACCACAAGACATACAAAGGGCCCTTTGGGAAACAAATAACGACCTTCTGTCCACAGCTAAGTGTAAACGCCAAAAAATTACAAGCCCTAGCCTATATATATATATATAAATATATATATTCCATGAGAAAACATGGATGGCGCGGTATAGAATGGCCTGGAAGCAGATCCGATTCTCAGGCTGTGTCGAACACTTGAGGCTAACGGCAGCGCTCTGCGTTTTTTTTTTTTACGGCGCTCCTGCGGTTGTGCCGATCCATAAACGGATTACTTTCTCATAGAACGGCGTTACTAGCTAGCAAACAACACGCCATCGAATGGGAACTTCTTCCCTTCGTGTCCGCTGTTCATTTAGAAGGATCTTGCCGGCTGTAACAACCTTGTAAAAACAATGAGATTCAGATGGCCTTTCCAGCCTTGTGCCTGCTGTTGCTGCGTCAAAGGGCCAGTTTGAGGGTTGGTCTGGTCTGGAGGTCGGTCTGTACGGACGGTCGCCCGCTCTTTCTCAGCCACGGGTCCTTGGACAGCGTTAGGTATGCAGCTCTGACCAGCCAAGCACGAATGCTGACCGCAGCACTCCAGTAAAACTCCGGGACGCCCACCGCAACCCTCGTTATCACAGCAGGTACAATAAACAAGGTTTCTTTCTTTTTTTTTTACAAGCTGTCGTTGATCCGCAGATGAAAGGGGAAGCTCCGGACCACCTGTCGGAAACGAAGAAAAAGGGGCGGGACTTACATCATGCCTTCGGCGTCGGTGGCGCAGGCGCCCACGGCCTTGGTGACGTTAACGAGCAGGGCTTGGTTGGTGCCCGTCAGCAGGTTCACCAGGGGCTGGATGCCGCCGGCCTTGCGGATGGTGGTCCTGTTGGCAGGGTTCTGGGCACACTCCCCCAGGGCCCCCACCACGTTGACCAGAACCTCCTCGGGCTGGTCCGTCAGCAGACCCACCAGCACCTCCAGGGCCTTCAGCTCCTGGAACCTGAGCGTGGGGATCGAGGGGGGTGGGGGGGGGGCGGGTTGGGAGAGGGTCAGATGTTTGCGATGCGCTTGGCTTCGCTCCGCGTACGTGGAACAATAAGGACGTCGCCGAACTATTAAAAATACATTTAGGAACTGCGATCGCAATTTACGGCTGCGACGAGGAGGTAAATCGTAGGCCGGTTACCTAGGTGACAGCTAGTACAGGAAGTGGAAATATATGACTGTGCACAAATCACTTGACCCAGTCCTGTGGGCAGTTTTCCCACGCTTGCTGAGCGCTCCCCCACGCATGGACTTTGCCTGACCGACACTTTTGCTGCGGCTTGGAAAAGTTCACTCCCTGCTTAACTGGTGATTGTACTTTGTTTTTCAGGACTACAAAGTGGTAAACCTACAGTAAACATTTAAGAGGGATATAATGGGGTTGCAAAAAGCCTCGACAAACCTCTGATGTACGGTTCAGTTCTACGACTGTTTTTATTCCCAGTTACGGTTGCTGGCAACGCAGTTCGTCAGGCTATGGTAGAACGTGTCCAAGGTTGTATGGTTTTGGTCGAGATCCACCAAAAAATCCTATTCTCTGCAAGTAAAACAATAATGAAGCGGACGGGCCCGTCAAGCTGAATGTGAGCGTGTTCCATGAAGAAAAACAATGTTCATCCTGCACAGGCCTCTACAATGATGGAAGGCTTACGCACACGGAGGCTTACAGTAAAATCCCCTTCCAAATTGCACCCATAACTCCTGATCATGTCTATTCTTGACGGGCCGACCTCAGCGCCGCGTAATTACGCCGGGGCGAGGGAGGCGTGTCGGAGAGCCGCCAGGTCTTAGCTGCAAAACCCCCGAGCTCCTCGCAAACGCAGGCTTACCGGAGCTCGACTGAAGACACAGGAGTCACAGAGAGGCTACTGTGAGGCGAACCCTGTGATGGATCGTCCTCCTACATCTCTCTTCGACCGCGGCTACAGTAGCCCAGTTCCTTTCGAACCCCATGTTACAACGTCGGCCATTTATTTTTTTGCGGACGTAAAGAGTGTAAAAAAAACAACAACAACCCAAAAAACTCTAAACTTTCCAGAAACTTCTGGAGACGACCCTCCACAATGCTCACCACTCCCCATGCTGGGACGGAGGGATCCTAAAAACAAAATAAACGGAAGAAAAATAACTCTCGCGGACTTCAAAACACGGAGCGAGCAGAGTAATGAGTAGCTGCTGCTCTGTAGTGCTGTAGACAAAACGTGAGGTAAGAAGTATCTATACCATGTATAACCATGAGTTTTGCTCGTCATGGGCTGGAGGTAAAAATTAAAAGTCAAAAACATAAAGCAAAGGATAGTCAGTTATTGGAAGCAAGGCCCGCAATCTTGACCCCAAACATTATTGTCTTGGCAAATCCAGTCCGGAGACTTGGCAACGTTGACTTTCCATTGCGAGTCGTTCCGTCATTCTTTTGTTACAAAGAGCTAAGCTCTTACACACAGCTTATGAGCGAGAGCATAACACCTAGAAATTGGGTTCACAATGTTACATATTAGTGCATTCATAAATCTGCTTTTAAATCCACACCGAGCAATGTTCAAAATTAAAAGTGAATGAGAACCGTTTTACTTACGCTGTTACGAGTCTGTAATAACCTGTGGTAAGAGTACTGGGGAAATCTCAGGAGATTTAAAACAATGTTAGTTTTGGATAAACACGGTTCGGTTGTGAATGTTAAGATATTTCGGCCATTGATCACATTTGGAGGCATCGTTTATCAGGCAAACGGCTAACAAGTTCCTTCTAGTGTTTAGTGGAGGTCTCCCTCCCAGCCATTCAGGGCCGTACAGACATTCTTATAGGCCGTGTCAAAGATCACTCACACAAACGTACGCTGTCTGCTAACCGGCCGCAAGTGCTGTTTGAATTGTTCACGGGCTTCACCCCCCCCCCCCCCACCCTCATTACCGCTGCTGTAAAATATGTTCCAAAATGATTCTCGTCTCAGAACACCACCCGGCCTGTGATTGATTCTGAAATGAGCACGCGCCGAGGACGGCTGTCGGTGAAACCTTCTATTACCGCCTGCAGCTCTTTGACAGTAATGGTTCGGTCATTTTATTTCCAAGCCTTCGCCTGACCTTGACGTTTTTATATGTTGTTAAAAAAAGGCTTTCGGAACACTTTTTTGGGGGGGAGGGGTGGTGGTGATGGTGGGAGGGTGGGGGTGAAAAACCGTTCCCCCCTCGCAAATGCATTAAAACACGCGTGCGGCGTCGTGCTGCTCGGAAAATGCCGCCAACTTTCGCCCTCGTTCACACCCGGCCCGCCAGTGCGTTCCAGACCGCGAAAACAAAGGCACAGCGTGCGTTCGAAGGGGAACCCGTTAAAACGGGAACGTTCTAACGGTGTTTGCGGCCTCGCGGTGCCCTCGTTTAGAAAACCCCTTTTGTTGTTTGACCTCGACTCCTCCATCTCCCCCCCTCGCCTCACCTTAATGAGTGTGCAAAGGGTGCTAGGGGTTTCCACGCTTTGGTCTTGGTAAATGAAGCCATTTAGCGGTTGACATGCGATTGTAGATACCGTTATTATCATTGCTACTATTAGCATTCATATTATTATGATTGCCTTCCTGCATAGCAACGGTGTTTGGAGTAATTACACTAAGGCCCAGGGCCCATAATGGAAGCAAGTGTACTGAGGGGCCACTTTACTCATTGCCAGTGTAGTTAACTTGTTTTATCGCCTTGCCAAGCTGAACCGGTTCCCAATCGCGGCCATTTTGTTTTGTAGGTACTTATAGGTATGTTTTTTTTTTTTTACTTCTTCCTCAGAACTGTACTTAATATGAAGGCTTGTTTGGTAGCCAGGGACTTAGACACAGACTGCAAGGTTCACTTTGTACCTTGGAAAAGCTTATAAATACAGCCTGGGTCTATCATATGACAGATTTCCATAAAGTTATTTTGTGCTAAACTAAACTGTTTATAGCAACATAACATAGTTATCCTTTATGAACTTGGCAGGAGGGATTGTGATATGTCCATCCACCTGTTTAACAGTAAAGTCGTTGCCAAAGCTCTGCAATAGAATCTTTAGAATTGAATTCGGCCACAGGCTCTCACTTCCAATTGGGAGGACTTAACTTAGACTCTAACTGCAGGATATCATCCTGTCAGTTATGAAATATGAGGTGCTGAGAGA
Source organism: Protosalanx chinensis (assembly GCA_030340685.1). Lineage (NCBI taxonomy): Eukaryota > Metazoa > Chordata > Actinopteri > Osmeriformes > Salangidae > Protosalanx > Protosalanx chinensis. Next base: position 4,258,727 of record CM059332.1, on the reverse strand, counting down.
CCGGTGTGAGCGCTACTGCTTTATTATTTTTAGAATGCCTCTGCATTCTTAATCCTTCAGGGATTCTTGAGTCAGATCTTTCCACGCGAATCTTACATTGTCGTAAAACTCTAAACGTCTCCAAAACATTTGCATCGTAAAAATGTTAAATACTTTCTTATCAGGGAGTTGGCTCGGCTTGAGCAAAACAGGCTTTTATTCATGATGAACTGTGTCCTTAAATGAATTTCTGTTGAATCTAAGACACTGAGAATGAGGACGGCTGCATCCATTTTTGTCTTGAGGAAGTAACTTTGCATTGATTGATAGCTACCCGAGCAATTTCTAGGGGGTAATTTATTTTGAGGGAGAACTTCTGACTTACAAAAAAGTCGTCCGACACAAACTCAAGCAGGGAACCTTTCCAGAAATGTCATGATGTCAAATGGCTGAAGAAACTAAACGACAGCTAAATATATGTCGGCATTGCGTACATGACAAATGATTTAAGAGCCGGTTCGCTTGCTTTGCAGGCATTAGGGAATAGTGTAGTCATTTCAAGATGGAGACATTCGGTCCTCTTGCCCGCATTCGATACTAACGGACAAACGGCCTTGCCGGCCACATCAGCGGCGCGGGTGTAAAATCAACACTTTACTTCATCTTTTGTTAACAGTGGAAAATATGGCCATTCGTCTTCCAAAAAGTCCCATAAAAGATCAGAGCTAATAGAATCCGTGCAAAAACAGAACATTTTCAAATAATCACTTCGACCAGACGCGATGAAAAGGATGAGATACGACGACGCCCGCGAGCGGAAAAAGTGAGACGTCGTCGACGAAGCTTGTGTAAAAGAATCTTTCAAATTCAGCGCGCGTGACGGTCGCTCGAAAAACCCCGGTTCATCTCAGCCCCTCGGGGGCTTTTCATTCCGACGAAACACCTCCAACCCTGGAAGAACCAGAACCAGGCCGAGGCTTCAAACGGATTTTTCTCTCCGCTTGCCAGGGCGCAGGAGGGAGGGAGAGGGGGTCCAAAACGCTGACGAACCCTCGTCAGAAATGAGCCTCGTTAGATAAACGAGCTGCGCTCCTGCGAGTGATTTGTCAAAGTCAGACTAATCATGTACGGCTAATGGCAAACACGCATAAGCGTGGCTCTCTAATACCCAAGATTTGCGGAGGCCCCGTACACCCCCCCCCACCACCACCACCACCACTACCACCACTACCCCCACACACACGCCCGCGCGCGTCCACCCTTCGCCCCCAGCAGCACAAATGTGTGCCAGTGTGGCTGATTGTTCTCCCAGCGTGAGTGTGTTAGAGTAGGCGTAGAAAGGGGGGCTGTGTGTGTGTGTGTGTGTGTGGGGAGGAGGGAGGAGGGGGGGGAGGCCAGAGCAGAGCGCTGCGTGATAATGAGTGGGGTGGCGGTGGTAATAATGGGCGTACTTAGCCACGTTCTCCAGACTGATGGAACACTTCCAGATGGCACCGGTGGTGGCGGCCAGGAGCTGCTTGTTTCCGGACTCGGCCAGCAGGGTCACCAGAGGCTGCAGGCCCTTGTACTGACGCACCAGGTCCCTGGTACACTTGTCCTCCGCACACTGGGGAGGGAGGGAGGGCTTGAGCCTGGAGAAAGGGGGTGCTGGTGTGTGAGGCGAAGGTCCCGAAGCATACCTTGAAGATGGCCCTGGCGCAGTGCATCTGCAGCTCCTGGTTCTCACAGTTGAGGTTCTTCACCAGGTCCTCGATCATGCCCTCCGTCTGAATGGCCACCCTATAGCTCCTCTACACCGGGGGGAGGTCAGGGGTCAGGAGAGGGTCGCTGTCATGGCGTTTAATCACACAGTTCTAGTACTTAACTAGGAGATACAATTTTAGGAGCACAACAAACAAACTGCTCAAATGCACAAAGACATCCCAACACACCCACAAACAGCCTCCCACCCCAACACACACATAGACACACGCACACAAACACAAAGACACCCCTACACACACTCCCCTGACCTCCGAGGCGCACTCCTGCAGGGTCCCCACCACAGGAACCAGCATGTCTTCGTGGGGGGACTTGAGCAGGCGGGCCAGGAGGGGCACCCCCCCGGCCCTGCGGATGGCCTCCTTGTTCCTGGTGCTCTTGCTGCAGCTCCACAGGGCCAGAGCCCCGCAGCGCGCCACCTCCACCTCCTTCTCCTGCTCCCCCGTCAGCGCCGCCTGGTAGGGCACGCAGTCCAGGAGCTCCACCTGGACACACGTTTAGAAAAACACAGCAATGTCACGTTGACACAGCCAGGGGTTCGAACCAGGGAACTTCTGATTTCTAACCCGACACCCAACTGACTCCCTGCACACACACACACACACACACACATAGAGAGGGAGAGACACATATACAGACACAGACACACGTGTACACGCGCACAGATACACAAACATGCAAGCAGATACTTACACATCAATTACACATGAATGTACCCGTGCACACACGGCACATACCAGACGCGTGCGTGATCGCGCACGTGCGAATAACACAGGCTTTCTCCCAGAAAAGTGGAGCTTTTATGTTTTTCATAAAAAGGTATCTCGATAAAAATAACTTTCTTTGAATATTGTCCGCAAAATGGGACATTTCTTTGGGACAGTGTGTCTTTTTGTTTCTCTGTGGATGTCCGTTATAGTTTTTTTTCCTGTCGTTTTTACTCCTTGTGTTCTCCCTGGTCACGTTCTGTTTTTATTTATGTTTCATTATTGAAAATGTAAAAAAGATTTTAAGAATAAAAAAAAGAAAGAATGTTGTTCGAAAACCGGAAAGAAAGGTTTGCGATCCGTTCGCTCGCCATTTCCCTGGGAATCATCCAGCGATGGAGGCAACACCTCCGGTAGGGGTCGGGGTGCCTGGCCGGCCCCCTGGATCAGAAGGAATCATGGGGCAGAGCGTGTCGGCGGGAGGGAGGAGGAGGAGGAGGACAGGTGTGTGCCTGTCAGTCAGCGTACGAACCCTCCATCCTCGGGCCCGGTGACACGCCGGGGTCAGGCAGAGCTATTACACGCACGAGGCGGTTCAAAGGTGGTCTTGAGTTGAGCGTGAAATGAATCTGCCTGGCTGCTACGACTGCGTATGAGCACATCCGATTTGGACTTGAGGGGAGAAAATATACAAGAGAGCGGGGCTTTAATCACAGGTTGCTCTGTCAATAAACACGAATGCGGGGGCTCTGGATGGCAGTGACATTCTATCTGTTTTTCCCCTGCACTGACTTTGATGTTGTGATGTGAGACCTGGGAAAATGGGGGGGGGGGGGGGGGTTGTCCAATCTGGCAACCCGGCATATGGAAACATGGTAGAGGGGCCAAGCAGGCAGTTGGCTTCTGTTTGTTTTGTGGAGAGTGTAGGGTAGCGGGTTTAGGACCTTGTTACGCGTTGCTCACACACACACACACACACACTGTACACACACACAGCCTCACCAGCCTCTTGATCCCTCCATACTGCCTCACGGTCCTCCTGGCTCTCCTGAACTTGGCCACGTTGGCGATGGTTTCGGCCGCCAGGCACTTGAGGTCCTTGTCTGGGGAGTCCAGGATGTTCACCATGGTCTGCAAGCCCCCCAGGTCAGCGATAGCCCTCCGGATCTGAGAGTTACGGCTGATCTCCTTCAGGATCTTCAGAGAGCCAATCTAATATCACACAGGCAGATGAGTCAACAAATACCTTCCCATAATTCCTCAAAAAAGAAAACTGGTGACTTAAGTCTATCTCAAGGAGAAAAGAAAAAGGGAAAGGGGGAAAAAAAACAACAAGCTAATGCCAACATGAGGTAAACATCTGTGAGAACCAAACAGCAACCTAAAAATAGAGACTTTCTAGAACGTTTCAATGAAGGCTGTACATTTATTTATATTGTATTTATTTATTTATTTATAAAAGAATAAAAGAGAGAAGTGGCTCTCTCACTCATTAGGTCTATTGGAGAATAATTGCTACCCTGTGTCTTTTGACGACGTGTGCTCCAACTAACAGGCCATTTCTGTCTCTGTCTGTTGCTGAAACACAGGCTGGCACACACACAGGGAGGGGGGGGGGACTCGAGGGGGTGGGGGTGAGGGGGCTCTGATGGAGCGCACGGGGCACCCAGGTCCCCAGCTTTGGCAGGTCTACTCACTTTGCATTTGATTTCTTCTGTATCCAGCAAGTTAATGAGGACTTCAAGGCCACCTACGTCCCGGATGGCAAGTTGGCACGTCTCCTGCGCTAAATTAAAGTCCCTCATGGAGCACAGAGCAATCACAGTGGCCGTCTGGTTGCCTCCCTGAAATAATAATACCCAGCACGAATGAATGAGAAAAGGCGGGCAGACACAGAGAGGAATTAAATCGACATTTGGGGAAAGCAAAAGGAGGACGACGCAAACCTTCCCTCCCTCCCTCTAAATACTCCTGCTAGGGTTGTTTTGTTTACCGCCGCTCGGTAAGAGTTTAGTTTTCGACGATAAACACGGGGCGGAGAGAAGTGATTTGCTTTGCGGAGCTGCCGAAATCTGGCTACTTGAGCGAGGCCAGAGACCCACAGACACAGACCTCATTTAGAGATGAAAAGGGCACCAGAGTTGAGATGTTGAGGATAATAATGAGTTGGCAATTTTCAAAAAAGACTTGTTTTGACAGTTGCTATATACACATAGGCCTGTAATATTCTAGGTTTGGCTTCCCCACAATTAGTAACTTAGTCACTACTTCTAAGTAAACAAGGGGTACGGGTAAGAATGGTTGTTATTTGATTGGAGCACAAGTTCCTAAACATGATGCGGGACAGGAAATTGCACCCAATTGTTTTTATTGCCTCTTAAATCCGATCTGTACGTATACAAAACAACATAGGCTGGAAGATTTGAAACAGGTGAAATGCGGTCAATCTGACATGACATCTGGCAGTGTTGAGACCATGCAATCCTGTTTAAGAGTGATAAATCTGATGGGTGTGTGTGTTTAAGTGTGTGCAAGCCTGCGCTTTTCTGTTTTATGTGCACGCTCTACTTTCTGCCGTGTACAGATAAGGAAACACTCTGTCTATGTCCACGTATATGTAGATATAAAACTGCAAACATATACAGTATATATATGTTCATTTATCAGACGCTTTTATCCAAAGCGACTTACAGCAAGTACAGGGACATTCTCCCTGAGGCAATTAGGGTGAAGTGCCTTGCCCAAGGACACAACGTCATGCAGCCACAGCCGGGAATTGAACTCACATCCATCCGATTATAAGCCTTAACCCGCTGAGCTACCTGACTTAAATCAAAACAGTAGTGATGGTATTATCAATGTTATCATCAAATATCCTAGCTGTGTATTTCATGTCTCGAAATAAACAGGTAAATTGCCCCCCAAAACATTTCAACAAGGCCAAATCAGAATCAGAATTAGTTTTTATTCGCCATGTAAATTGGCACACACACAGAATTTGCTGCGACAGGATGGAGCAAACAAAGAACATATAAGGGACTTAAATAAAGGTTAAAAACGGCGAGGGGGGGTACACAGTAGCGCAATTGGATCAAAGTGATCGAGTATCACAGCAGCTTGTGCAGTGGGATTGGGCTTGACTGGATGGGGGGTGGGAGGGTTGACTGTTAATAACCTTTCCCTCGCTCGGCTCGAGGTCCTCGAGGTGTACAGGTCATCGAGGGTAGGCAGATTGCAGCCTATCACCTTTTCTGCAGCTCGGATGATACGCTGTTCTTGAGTCTGCTCTTGTCCTTGGCAGTGGCAGCAGCATACCAGATGGTGATGGGGGAGGTGAGGATGGACGCAGTGATGGAAGTGTAGAATTGCACCATCATTGTCTTTGGCAGGTTTGATTTCTTCAGCTCCTGCAGGAAGTACATCCTCTGCTGTGCTTTCTTGATGAGGGAGTTGATGTTCTGCCTGAAGCGTTCTAGAGCTGTCTAACTGTCCTTCAAACCTGCCGTAAAACTCATTCTGGTCTTCGGCCAAGCAGAGGTCGTTAGTGGTGGGCGGGGCTCTTTCGGCTTGCGGTTGGGAATCTGTCCGAGCATTCTCCAGAGTTGATGGCAGAGAATTGTTGTTTTATTTTCTCTGGGTACCGTCATTTAGCATCTCTCACTGCCTTGCTAAACAACTTTTGGATCCTTTAAACCTGTACTTGTCTCCACTCTTACACACATCCTCTTTCTGATACCTCAAACTTCAGAATTTGGCTGTAAACCAGGGTTTGTTGTTGTTGAAGCTCACTTTGGTCCGTATTGTTATATAGGACTCAGTCACAGAAGCGGATGTATGAGCTCAAAGCCTCTGCGAGCTCATCCAGACTATTGGTAGCAGTCTAACAAGTCCCAGTCAGTGCATTCCAAGTTTGCCCTGAGATCCTCCATAGCCTCACTGGTCCACTGTTTGGATGTCCTCAATGCAGGTCAACAGAGTTTTAGCTTCTGCTTATATCCTGAGACGGACAAGAGCTTCGACTAGCTCCCCTCTCTTGCGACATGTCACTACATAAACCATAACTAGCGTGGTTTTGACCAAGATATTCGCAAAATTCTGCCTCCGGGAACAGAGAGGTGGAGAACAACTCTGCAGGAGATGTTCCCCTGATGTTTAGAAGTTCATCTCTACTTCGAAAATTCCTAGAATCTTGGCAGAACACTGAATTAACGAACAATACGAGACACGGAAGGGAGCTTCAGAGCGCCGCCATCTTGCATCACCAAAAACTCCAGATGGAAACAGAAGTTCAACGGGGTAGAAAATACAAGTGAGATGCTATAATATTAGATGCGTTACATGACTTTGAAATGTGAAACTGGATCCTGAACTCCAAATCTCCTGGCAAGCGAACAATCGAACCCTGCTTACTCTCCAAACCCTCCCCCCCTTCTCTTGTTTAAATTAACCACAGATAGAGACTTGCTTTTGGTGGATTCGAGGGCAGTCTCGGCCCTGCTTTTATTAGTTGCACATTCCAAATACATCCCTGACTCAAGAACATTCGTAGCATATTATTCCCCGCACATGGAAGACATCTTGCGTAAACACATATTTGCGTGAATGACACCTCCGCAGAGAGACAGCGATTGGGGCACCTTGCTCGATCGGGTACACAGCTTTTTATGTTAGCTCGCTGACTCTGCTGTATCGGTGGATTTGTCTGCGCGGAGAGCAGGGTCGGATCAAATCGCCCCCACAGAGGAGGATTCATCGATGCCTTATGGGGTGACGGGCACATGTGTTCTCCATACAAGTATTATGACGCTGGCCTAAATAGGAACCATTCGCCCATTAACAGCAGAAGATGGGGCTGCTTCTTTCGTCTGCGCTGTTTCGCAGCTCTTCAAAGGCTCCGCTAGGGTTCGGATCGTACCTTATCAAAACAAAAGGCCGACGCTTCGAACGGACGGGGATCGCACGCTTCCATTACGGGCAGCTTTTCTTCCCGAGGCGGTGGCGTGTGGACATTCTTTAAAACATCGACAACATCTGACGGACTTTTATGGAGAGGATCTCTGACTCGCCTCCAGGCAGATGCTCCAGTAAAAGGGAAGGGAGATAGCACAGGAAGACTGGGCCACCAGAGTAAGATGTGGACCAACCATGTTTTGAAACCCCCAGAAAATCTTGGCGGAGTGAAAGCACCCTAACCCCAGAGCAGGGCTGCGTAACCCCAATAATAAGGCACTTTAAATGAGCCATAGGCCCAGAGAGGATAGACCTCCACGTGTGGCGTGCGGAAGGAACGAGGGCAAGGGGGTTCTGTGTTTGGTTTGGGCTGCTAAACCCAGGTGAAGTTTCTTACCTGTTTCTGCTTCATTAAGCTAAAGACCTACCGCTTTGGACGTCCGCTGCAGAAGGATCTGGAAACAACAATAGCGCTGGCTAAATGTCCCCCCTCTAAATCACATCCAGGGGGAAAACCAGCTTGAAATATCACACATTACAAAGCAAGGAAAGTATGAGTAAGGGGATCCATAAATCCTCTCTAGATCTGGTAAATGAAGTCAATCGTCAATTTGTCAGACAACATGTACTCCCAAACATGTCTGTTAATGCCGACACGGCCAGCAGCCTCTCTAAAGGCCTATTGGAGAATCCCCCCCAACAAGTGCAGACCGCATAAAAGGGATTTATGCGCCAGACTCGCAGTGGAACTCACAACAGACATGAGGGAGAGGGGAATAAACATTCATCAGCCATTCAATAGGAACTCCTCCGGAAAAACACAGTGAACGGATGATTTGCCCACTCTCCTGATACGACTACAGATCATACTCATAAAAATAGCGCAGATTTATAACAATTGGAAGGGATCCTGTCTAATTGTGTGTAATTGATATTGGCCACTTAAGAGATGGTTTAGGAGGTCTCCTTTCCTTACAGCAGCTAGTTAGGGGAGCCTGCTGCAGGCCTGACTGCAGCTCTTACTCTTCTTTAATAACCTGGATACAAGCTCTGGAGCAGCTTCTATCTGTTCTACACATCAAGGCTGTCCAGCCTGTGCCCCCTCCCCGCACATAAATCACCCAGCTAACCGTGCCAAGACGAGGTTCACCGCTGACCCGGACCCCAGAGCGTGCGTGTGTGCGTGTGTGTGTGTGAGCACGTGTAGGTGTCGGTATGTGTGTGGGTTACAACTGTTTGCGTCGGCATGTGTGTTTGCGAGCGGGTAGGTGTGTCAGGATGTGCGTGTGGGTGTGTATGTGTGTGAATGTGTGTGTGTGCGTGCTCCCACAGAGCTGGACAGGTGGACAGGGGCCACCGCCTGTGTTCCTCAGCCTTGGTGTCAGAAAGAAGCGACCGTCTTGGCCGTGCTGGAGGAAGCATGTGGTTTCTACTTTACTGCCTCTCTGGATCCCATTTATACTGAGCAGGGTACCAAAAAAGATCCAGGCCAAGTCCATTATGGGTAACGAATAGGGAAAGAATGATTGGTCGTTCTCTATTACTTCATATTTGACATTAGATCTTCTATAAAGTAAAACCGGAGAATTTGCTAGAGAAATAATAAGGCTAGTGTTACAAATCCAAACTCTTTGAATGTTTTGTCCCTAAAAATATTATTAACTTATTTGCATTGAAATACGCCACTTTCTGTAAAACAGAAATGGGTCTAGACGTGCATTACAACGTCCAAAGTCAAACTTTCAGGTTTTGGCTTTTGGAAAAGAGCTTTAACATTCCCTAAGAGTGGGTTTTCAAACGCATGGTTGAGAGGGGAAAATTGCTAAACACTTTAAGGTCTTGAAATAATCACATTTTATATGTTTAAGGGAATCTACTTCTGAAAGTGTTTTGTTTTTTTACAACGTACATTTTCCATTGACGCACTCAGAATTTAACCTAATTTTAGGCTTTGGTATTGGAGGGAGATGTTTTTTGGTTCAACGATTAAGGGAAAGGGGGGGGGGGATTTTCGAAACCCAGAGACCTGCAGTACATCACAATCACCAGCAGAGGGAGAGGGACTTCAGTTGGACTAAACTGATACGAACGAAAGAATCTAGCCTCTCGAGCACGTTCTCACCTTGCTCCTGCATGTTATTTCTGTACAACACACGCTTTCTAACATTTTAAACACCTCCCACCCCCCCAAAAAAAAGATTATATATGTTAATATGTCATAATATGTCATGTGCATATGCTAAATCTACCAATCTCACTAATTTGATGATATGATTTAACCGCCTCAACATTCTCACCTGTGAATGATCAGGAACAGCAGACACAGATAATTGGTAGCAGCTTTGGATGAAATAACATCGTATGTAACGCTGTAAAGTTGCCATGCTTGGCATATATAACTAATTCTAGGTAATGAGGCAGTCAGCTTTCTGCTTGTAAAACAACTCCAGTGGAAACGTACTGAGGACGGCACCGGCCGTGATGTTCCTCTTCGTCCTCTTGCCTGTACACAGTGAAGGCCGTTCACCCGCTCGACTTGTTAATGCATTCCTTTCATATCTGCCGTCTAAATATAACCTAAAGCCACCTATGTTAGAGGAAAAACCGTCTGTTTACATGTTGTAGCCTACGAGCTTCCACTGAAGCATCTGAGAAGGTTTTTGTCGACGGTTCACCGGATGCTAAAGGCACACGCAAATTCATGTCAGACATGCATGTGGCCTACAGCCTGTGCAGGCAAACATATTAGCGCTCTGTGTAAATATCCGAACATAAATAATCCTTTAAACACAAAGCAGATCATTCATGTGTTGCTTTATGAAAGTCTCTTAATCTTCCTGAAATACAAATGTCTGTGTATATACGACCGGGGGAAAAATGTCTTACTCCTAAAATAAAACAGATATTTAACTTGGCCCGTGGTTGGCTTAAGCTTCTGATGGTAATGATATTATAAATGACTACTGGACAAACCTCATAAATAACTGCTGTGTGGTTTCCAGACAGATAGATGCCTGGAAGCGAGGGTTACAACTCTATCCTGGTACAACCGAAGAGGACAACCCTTAAACTTAACCCACTTTCGCTCCTGACAAGGATTAAATACGGTACACAAACCTAATTCTGTTTGAACGGTTCTTTATCTGAAATTGCCTCTCCTTTTGGCTAGATCGTTGACATCTTATTGCCACTTTTTGGAACGTACTACCTTCTTTTCTACAAGGAAATTTTCTTTCATTACCCCGTGTTTTGTTAAAGCTAAAAATATCTACCTTGAACTCAACTTTCGGAGTGTTTGCCTAACAAGACTTTGCCCTGGCTGCCCTATCAATGATCCTATTTAAACTTCCAGCAGTGTTAGACATTGGCCAGGCTACATCTTGGAATGCCTGAATCCCGACCTAATATCGAACGATCTGAGGCTTTATTGTAGGAAATGAATAACATACCACCCAGCATGGATGCACACGCATGCACACACAAACAATAATAATCTCTGTCAAACTAAGAATAGGTCTAAAATTGTCAAAAACTTAATTATCTACCACATTGTCCACATGCTGCATTTCTAAATGGGATGTATGGGCTAACCTCTACATGACACATCATTATCTATCAAGAGCAGAGCCAGATTGGAGAAGCGTGACCGTCCATAATGAATGGCACATTGAGTGACAGCAGTAACATCAAATCAGGCAGGGGCCTAAACGGTATCTATGCACCAGTCCAAATAAACCAATCAGGATCCGCAGACCGGGAGATGAGCGGTCTGTCGGATCAGGCTGATGAGGGTGGGGTCCCCAGTCTGTCTGGGCCGAGTGGCGTTTCTCTTTCTTCTCTCTCTCTCTCTCTCTCTTTCTGTTTCTCTCCTTCCCTTCTGTCGTATTTTGACACAGTAATATTCCCCATATGCATCTGTCAGACCTTTCAAGGGAGCGTTTCCCTCCGCGCTTTGCGGTGCGAGCAAACGGCGCTTCCAGCTGCTGTTGCCGTTCCCCCGTCATCGCACAGGTCTTCATAGCACGTGTGTGTGTGTGTGTGTCAGCAAGCAGGAATCCATCAGCCTGGCTAACCGCTTCAATAAATATCCGACAACAAAGCAAGGCTTTAAACGGGAGTTTGGTCTAAGTTATTTCGCCTGACACAATGTTCGCATTCGCCGGACGAGCCGAGGCGATCGTACGGCTGCGAGGGAGACGGGCTGGAATGATTTCAAGATCATTACAACGAAATATACTGTCTACTGTCAGCTATTATAAATTCACGATTCCCATAAAAATAGGAAATATTCTAGAGAGTTACCCGACTCCTTAACTGGACTCCCCTTTTGAAGTTTGGAATATTGACTCAAGTCCGTTTCAAAAATTCCTGTATGGATCACAGGAAAGGAACTGGGTTTTTACTGTTTCCTGGCGGTTCCTCGTGGACCGCCTGCACCCTCCCCCCCCCCCTCCAACATGTTTTTCAAACAGGAGCGCTATTTCTGCCGTGGGACTCCAGCATCGGGCCGGCTTTACCGTACCTTGAGGTACTTGACCAGCTTCTGGATCTGCCAGTAGTCGGACGGCAGGTCTGTGTTGCTCTCCGGACGGCGCTCCGCCTGCTCCTCGTCCTCCTCGCTCTCCGACGAGCTCTCGCTGAAGTCCTCGGTGCCCTGACCTCCTCCGTGGGTCTTGCTGCACGCAGCGGGGGTGGGGACACGGAAAAACTTTCATTTGGCATTCGGAACAAGTTAACACTTGACAACAACATATCTAAGTCGGGACCAGCGATGTACTATGAGCTAGTACATTCGATACTGTACTGTTTATAACCCACATGCATGTGGCCTAACCCCACAGACAAGCATGAATAAAATAACAAAAAACAGTGGTCACCGCTCGGATCTACGGCGCCTTTAAGAACCCTTCAAGTTTGGCCTCAACGAGGTCCCGTAGAGGCTCTAAACCTCCACCTGACGTGTGTGGTTCGAACTTCCTCTGACTGGAAGCAGCAGGGATTAAGCGAGGACGAAAGGTTAACGGGGGATGGGGGGGGGGGGGGGGGGATGGGGTTAGAGGGGGTGTGGGGGGATGGGGTTAGAGGGGGTGTGGGGGGATGGGGGGGGGGGGGTGGATGGGGTTAGAGGGGGTGTGGGGGTGGGGGGCTGGAGTCTGCATCGTCCAGGGGGGCTCCTGGATCTGCCCCCGGGCCCATCCGCGACATGCAAACACAAACGCAGATGGCGTTCTTGAAAGTCGGCGGCGGTCGCTCGAATAACCATCATGAAACCTGCGCGCCGCGGAGGCAATGAAATTTGGTCCGCGTTCAAATGGGGCCGCGGGGAGAGAGAGTTCCCGCGGACGCAGATGGCATTTCCAGGGGAGCCCATTATCGGAGGAAGTCCGCCGGTGCGGCCTGGTTCTGTTCCCAGGCTGCAAAAGACCCCCTCCCCCTACCCCCCCACCCCCGATAAACACAGAAGCAGGCCGCTTGATTAAGCGGTCACAGGGTCCGCGGGCGTACACGGTAGGGTAAACGGCTCCAATAACAGCGGCTCCCGGAGGCCCGACGCTGTGTCAGTCCCGAGTTTAACTGGGCCGCTTAGAAAAGCTGTCAGTGTACAGTGGCTAGAAGCGACCCAGTACGTTTACTAGCTGCCTGTATACACTGGCAGTCCCTGTTATAGGGACAGCTGGAGACCTGCGCTGTTAAGAGCGGGACGGGACAGAGGGAAAAGTGAATATCAGACTATACATTGGCTTCCATAAAAGATTATTATCAGTTTCCACTGAAAATATCGCCAAGGGCGGCTGATCCGTGCCAGACTTTTCAGTGACTTCAGCAGACGAAGGCCTAGCACGTTCCTGCTACTGGAACGTGGATCCAGTGGCCTGGCGGGACTACGGAGCCGTAATCCAGCGAGAGGGGGGGGTGGGGGGGGAGAGACCATACCTTTTCTGGCAGGACTGGCGACCTGTGGAGGACGCCAGGGAGAAATTCGCTTTCTTTTTGCTGTCGGGTCGGGTCGACCCCTCCTCCAACGTCTCCAAACCGGCGGTCTTCCTGGACTTCCTGTTTTGGCCTTCCCTGTTAACGACCCGAAATCACAGCAATTATCTCGACGCCCCCCTTTTTTTATCTCAGTTGAAAAAAAAAGAAAGTAATGTTATTTATCTTGCATTATTACAACCTCAAATGGCGGCGGTCAGTGATTAGTGGGCTTTACAGCAGTTTAGGCACTTTTATCGCGGGCCAGTTACCGCTCAATTGGGGGAGGGGGGGGGGCACTTATCGCAAGGTACAGCTGCAACAGATCAGATCCTGCTAAATCTATTTATCAATCAAAGCCCATGTGCGATGGATCACCGCTGTGTTTTTTCGGAAGACCTCTCCCCCCCCCCTTAGCACCGAGGGCTCCTAGTCAGGCAGTGAACTGCCATTAACTTTGATCGCCGTATAATCAGGAATATTTGTCCAATTCACAAGGCGTATATAACCATCTCTTTATAGCGTGTGACTGCTGGCGTGATGTGGAAGAGACACATAGCGAACAGGCAGACGGTTCTGGACCTAGCGTCACCCCCGTCTTAAGAGCTCGTCGACTGGCCCGGAGAGAGGCCCGCCACGCAAGGAGCGCGGTGGCGTTGAGATATTTCAAACGATATCCAGAGAGAGGAATTATCACATACTCATGAGTGGGGGAGAGACCGAGGTTCTTCCATTTCAAAGATGGTTCTAATTTCTTTTCGCCGCCCGGCTTGTTCGCCGAAAGCTGTTGTCTCGCCTTCTCATGCACATTCTTCTCCTGATGCTCGTAAGACCTCTGGGGTTGGCCTTGTTCCTTCGCATCAACCGATTCCACATGTTGGATCTTTTGTGTTGACGGAGGTTCTTCTTGAACTGAAAAGTCCTGTTGAGGTATAAAAAAAAAAGAGAGAAAGAGACAGAGAGAATAGGGAAAGAAGCGAGGGGAAAAAAGGACCTTTCTCAATTCGCACCGAAATGCTAGCAGTGAAATATACAATAAATTTGGGTCGTAAAATATTATATGGACTTGGGTCGTTAAAAAGTTCCTCCTCTGAATGATTGTTCTTTTAACAAAAGGTCCTTGGTCCTTTCGTTTTGTCTTTGAAGCTGTAAGGCATATTTTCCACGCTGCATCTGACGTGTTGTCTATTTCGTCTCTCTCTTCGAGGGACACATCACACGCTGGTTATGGAGAGAGTGCTCTTTCAGAATAAGGAGATTCCCGTTCAAACCAATCGGGCCTCCGAACGTGTGTCGGCGACTCTTGTTTATGAAAAACCGACTTTCTCAACGGGAATATGGCAGACTAACAAATCGGCCTTTGTTGGGTGGGAACGAACAGAGTAACGCATTCCCTGTAGCCCCCCCGACCCCCCCCCCCCCCCACACACACACACACACACACACATTAATTGTCTGAACAATATCAAAAGTTTATTGTTTCTTTACATTCCTCCGGCTAAAACCTTGCAGCTTGGCAGCGGGAGACTAAAGCCCTTTGTGTCGCTATTATTCAGAGATGATTTTTCGACTTTTTGAAGGTCTCCCTCCCAACTTTACTACCTGCGTAAGAATGCCAACAAAACACATATGAATGGTTTGCAGGCAGGAACGTTTTTAATCACTGACACCTGTTCGGGTAAAAAATAGCCCCGGATCATCAACGGCCTCTATAAGCTCCGTTAGATTTCGTTTTTTTCTCGCTTTAGGCGCAGGGAAAAGGAATTAGCATGGGGTGTTCATACAGACGGCTGCCCAGCAGGATTGGTCAGTTTACAAAGGCTTGTTTGTCGTAAAACCAGGAGTGACCCGCTGTTGGAACAGAGTGGGCCAATTCAGTCCTCCTCCGCCAGTCAGTTTGGTGGTGTCCAACTCCCCTCTCTTTTCCTAATCTACCTGTCAAATCGCAAGTGTTAAAAGCAGGACAGAACCTTCCAGAACAGATGGCAACGCTACCGCACAAAGCCCGGGCCTAGTACACAGAGAGCTCCTGGGCTTCAGACCCATGTAACTTCAACAGCTCTGCAGATTCCCTCGTATTTCTCCGCAACAAACATTTTTACGACGGAGGACTTTCAATGATTGGCACTCGACCGCGTGTCTCCCATTTGTCTTATTCCAAACCCAAACCCAGCCGGGTACTAAAACTCCCAAAGATCTACATGTGCTTAGGCAGACTGGTGTCTAATTACTGGATTCTCAGAGACGGAAAATTGGAAGTGGTAGCAAATCTTTAACTGTCAAGTTATGGAGAAGGAGAGGAGGCAGCCATTGTATAACTGTGGGGAACGTTATACTTGAATACGTTATACTCGAAAGACCTGAATAACTGGGTTTAGAATCCGTTTCGCACATCCAAACGCCTGAACTGCGATGTCGAGCCTGCCTCCTCCAATTCGGTTGCTTATTCGATTGGAATGTGTAATTTAATGAAACGCGGAAGAAGAAAAACCATGTTGTACTTCCTCCCGCTGGACAACAACAGATACGTTTAGAGATTCGGTGCTGTAGGGTTTTTGGCTGTGACCTGCCGTGTTCATGTTGAATTAGACGGCCGGCTGGGTGGACTTGACCTGACAGAACAGCAACTCCTTTCGGAGGCCATTCAAAAGGGATCTGGGTCCACAGGCTCGAGTCTTATCGAATGTCTGAGAGTTAAGCATAGCTTTGTACAGTGGAAGCCTCCTTGCACCGCTGCATTGCTATCAGTCAGCGTGACTGTATTAGCGATTACGTTTTTTTCCAAAATCAGTGTTTGAAGTCCCTGCCTAAATGTAGGCAGCGAATTTCTTTGAGGCGGGAAGGGGGAGACTGGGGGGTTGGGTGCGGTGAGAGACTTGGGGGCGGGGGGGAACGGGGGGGGGGGGGGACGGGACTGGGGGTGGGGGGAGACTGGGTATCTCAGGATTCAGCAGAGAACACTATCATCCATCCCCACCCCACGTTACGTCCGACGCAGCCGACTTCAAAGGCGGAGAAGGGGGGAGACACAAAGGAGAACGCAGGCCGTGATTTGCGATTCGGCAAACCCGCTCTCGGTAGCCTTTTTACGGGCTCTGTCCATCATCGGCAGACAGCTTGTGGATCCTCGCACGGCCCTCGTAAAAAGCAGAGCAGCCGGGGATGTCCTGCTTTTACGCGGCTAATCCTGACACCTCTCATCAGGTTAATAAAGCCTTCACTTACCCGCACTGGTCCACTCAGGACCCATCCCTCTCCGTGCCACGCCAGCGTGCGGTCGTCCCCCGCTCGACGGCGCACGCTCACCGGCCGCAATCCGTCACGGAGCTACCAGAGGCGTATTATGTCAAAATGAATTGCCTTAAGGATTCTATGGCAAGTTCATGTCCCCGGAAACGTTCTAGCATATGGATGGAAAAATCCTCTACAGGGACCCATTCGACTAAGACCTGTAAAAGGGCTGTTTGTAATTGTGGGCTGGAATCACCAACATGTGACATCATCTATCCCTATAACTATCTGCGTAACATATTTACGACGGATTGTTCTTTTTTTATATGTCGTCTCTTAATTCTTTGAAATACAGATCTTTGCCCGACGTTAAGTGTCTCAATTAAATCTCATTTTGATTACAGTACATTCAAGCAGAATTAAGATGTATTAATGGGTAGCACACTGCAAAATTTGAAAACACATTGTGAAAAGACCTCACCTAGTTTTTATCACACAAAAAAAATCGGGAAATAAGGCAACACTGCTGGTGTTGACTGACTCCTACTAGACTTCATACTGTAAGAAACTTGTTTGAAAACACCCCGAAAAATAAGACAAGGGGAAAGAAATTGGTTTTTGAGTGATACACACATTTTTCCCTTTACATCTTGAAGCCATTATTTGAGTGATTTGTTAATTCATCAAATCACTTAAGCAGGAAACAGCACTACTGAATGAATCACTGATGTTTCAAAGCACACATGACTGTGTGTGTGTGTGTAAGAGAGAGACAGAGAGAGAGAGAGAGAGAGAATAATTGGGCAGTTTTTCGTTTTTTTTTACTGTGGTGCTCTGGAACACTGGGCAGTGATGCATGGCTTCAGAGAGTTCTCTATGTGACAACCAGACACTAGCTCACATGTGCGGACGAGAACAGACACTGGTTTCGCAATCCTCCCTCGCTCGCCCGTACGGAACGCTGTGTCATCCATAATCAGTTAAACGCACCATTTTTTGGTTCCACCGCTACCAGCAAAGAAGGTTTTAAGGGAACAGCAATTGCAGTTGTCTCACACAGGGCACGTCATCGTTTACTTTCATCTGCAGCTTTTTTTCTAAAGGTCAAAGGTGCCCGCGCGGAGAAGGGCGGTGTGCCCTTTTTTCTTCCGACCGGCCAACGACTTTACTGTACCTGCTTGTGAACGTTCTCGGCAAAATGGGGGGAGCGGCTTTCCAGGAGCGTTACAAGGTCCTTATAGACGTCGCTGGTTCTGTCGTAAGCATTCGGCTGTCCCTCCTGCTGTACGCCCTGAAAAGAGAATTCAAGATCGGTAGTGATCGTGTCACAGGGAGATTTTGAACGAATTAAGTCTAAAAGGCGCTACACTACCGATATCTTGCACCCCCTTATCTTAACCTTATCTCTGGAGTCTCTTGGAGCTTTATCGCAGTTCAATGCTGTGAACTGCAGCACATTTTGGCAGCAAAAAAAATACAATATATATAAATAAATAAAAAATTCAGACAGTATGTCTGTCCCAAACCGAACTGTTTCCAGGTGAAGAAACAGTGAGACAGGAAGTCTAGGCCGGTCCATGACTGGGAGAGTGAGATGCCGTGGCAGGCAAAATGTTCTCTTATGATTAATTGCGCACGCTGTGAAGTCCGTGGGCAGCTCCAAACATTGAACCCAGGCCAAATTTTAGAAGCCGTCCATGCGACTGAAGGCCCGGGTGAAGCGCTTGACTTTTCAGCGACACTTACCTAACGTTCTGGAAACTTCGGGGCCGTCGTTAGTTAACACAAAAAGCATTGTTTATGCTTGTGCGGTGATTGTCAGCAATGTATGCTGCATTGTTCCACACAGTTGGATACGGAAAAAACGAATCTGGCTGTTTGAACCCGATTTCACAGCATGGGCTCGGCCATTTAAAATAAATATTCATTTAGCAGAAGCTTTTATCTAAAGTGACTTACAGTAAATACAGAGACATTCTCCCTCAAGGCAGGTAGGGTGAAGTGCCTTGCCCAAGGACACAACATCACATAGCCACGGCCGGGATTTGGACCTTCCGCTCATGGGGCCAACGCCTTAACCCGCTGAGCATTCTGACTCCCCACATTTCCTTTTTCCCCGCTTAGCAAACGTGACTTGTCGACGTTGTGTTCAGTGCTGGACGGTGTTGAGTGGTCTCTCCGCGCTCACCTCGTTGAGGAAGACCCCGGCGGTGCTGCAGGTGACGTGCAGAGGATCCACGTCGCAGGGCGTGATGACGAGGTAGCAGATGTCCCCCTGCACCTGCCTCCACGGGGGGCTGCGGAAGCCGTTGGGGAACTCATAGTCTGCACACACACATTAAAAAAAGGACTCTCAGGCCAGATTCCCAGAGGAACACTACTGTACACGGTCTACAGACCATAAAGCATAGGGATTGGATCATTAAGCGAGCACACGATACGAAATCAGGTCACATCGCGATTCTTTTTCTCATTGCAATTTTTTTTTCTTCTCATAGCAGAAGCAGACAGGAAGGGGGGGGGGATAAAGTTCCATGGGTTCAAAGAGTGCAGTAGCATCACACAGAGAGAAGGGAGAAATCGTGGCGAGAGGCCTCGCTGCCAGAGAGAATGACAGATCGTTCCTCCTCACAGTGGAGGCTTTCTGAAGACAGCCCAGGTTAGAAGCGGGGTGATTTCACCGACTTATAAATCATCCTCGGGAGAAAAAAAATATCTGAAAAAAACGGCTGCCCTGTGACAAAACGACCAAAGTTGAAATCTTCCCGATATCTCAGGTCGGAGAATGAGCGTATTTGTGTAGAAGGTTTCAATTTTCCCTCAGTGTGCTGGGAGGCATTTCTCATAAGGCTACATTTATCACTATGGGGTGTAGACGGGTCGTCCCCCTTGACGGTTAATTATGACGGCAATGTAACACTACTGCGTTGAGGCGAGCACATAAATTGATCGATGTCTCAGAAAACTGAAATCTGACAGATGTAATGACTTCCATGTTTTGCGGGGGTACAACATAGACATTGTTTTCTTCTATTTTCGGTGTATCCAGTATTAGGCCTAATAGCAATCGCTTTCTCGCAACCGAGAGTGAAATGTGAAGATAATTCGAACCTGATGTGTATCGAACAGACTTCAACACCCTTCTCTCCCCTTCGCTGCAGAAGCGTTTCAGCAGCTCGACATCATTCTTAATGGCGGCAGGTCCGAGTCCAGCCTCTCTGTGGAAGGGAGGAAAAACAAAACAGAACAAACAGACGATTCATCTCACTCGTCTGCCTCCTCCCGTCGCCCCGGCGACCTGCTTCTAATCAGAGCCCCTCGTGTAGCGCGGGGCCCTTGCGTAGAGGGCACCCCCCAACCCGCGCGCAGCACTTAGCTGAGGGCCGAGCGGAGGATGGATGTATCACGGACAAACTGGGGAGACGCTGAGGGAGAGGAGGGGAGGGGGGGGGGGAGAGGCTACCCACTGGGGGACCTGTTCCAGGGAGCGGCTGAGGAGCTGAGAGTCCAGCTGCTGGAGTAGGGACAGCAGGACCACCCCGGTCTCGGGCCCCTGGTCCCCCTGGTCCACCTCCTCCGGGGGAACGAAGGAGTCCTCGGATTCCAGGCTCCTGCCGAGGATCTTCACCACAGGGTCTCTGTTGGCTGGTGGGAGGAAGGGCCAACACTGTGAGAGTACGTTGACAATCACAAGCTTGTTTCGACATTGATGCATACCCCTAAATTCCTTGACACATAATATGTTGGTTAATATTTAGCTTTACCAGAGGCTGATTTTCAAGAGACATGGTTTCCTTTACATGTAGTCATCTTAGCAGACACTCTTATCCAGAGCGACTTACAGCATGTACAGGGACATTCCCCCTGAGGCAAGGAGGCTGAAGTGCCTTGCCCAAGGACACAACATCATGTTAGCACGGCCAGGATTTGAACCGGGAACCTTCTGATTACCAGCCCAACTCCCTTACCGCTCAGCCACCTGACTCCCCTTACAGAATAGAACTATTCCACCTTGTAGAACAGTAAGCATCACGGCTGTCTCTCGAGTAAAACTATATGACATTAAGGATGGCAAACAGGGATGACGAACAGGGCCTACTACCTTGAAGGTTCCATGCTATTACCTTCTAAACAAGCCCGGACCTCCTGCAGCCCGTTATCCTTGGCCAGCTGGACTGTTCTAGAAAGATACGCGAAGCTGTGCACGGTGATGGAGGGAGGAGAGAGCCGCAAGAGAGGACGCCCGTCCTTGTCTTCCTCCAGGGACTGAACTTCTTGGCCCCTGCAGAAAGAACAACCCCGATGTCACAGAATGAATAAGAGCACCGGAATCTTCCCGGGGGACAAAACACTTTCTTTTTGTCCTCGTTAAATCGGATAAAATGCTTTTAAGTATGCCATGCTTCAAAAGAATAATGTGCGAATGCTACAGAGAGGCGTGCTTAGCGATCGAATGCTGCAAGCTGATACGTTTAACCGAGGCTGAATGGAAATGATGTTATGCACATCAGTCTTGCAGTCACTTTGAGGACACGATGACAACATCTCCAGAACCGTGGTAAAAACCCACGGTCCGGCATGATCATTACCGGATGGTGTAGTGCTCTGCTTGGAAATCAGATGGGTCTAACGAGCTGTTCCACTGCAGGGGCTCCTTGAACACATGATTCGCCTCCCGGGGGTGTCTGGAGCTGAACTGCTCCACGAAGCTCAGGATGTCTTGCAGCAAGGAGTCGTTCATCGGGGTGACCTCCAGCTGGCCATTCCACGAACTTGCTGTCGTCCACTGGGCCGCTCTGGTCAGTGCAACCCCCATGACTGGTCGGTTACCTTCTGACAAACAGCGTGTTTCATAGTTACAAGTCAATGGAGCAATGAGGTAAGTCTACTAAGGCTTAAGGCGTTGGCCTCATGAGGGTTAAGGCGTTGGCCTCATAAGCGGAAGGTTGTCAGTCCGAACCCCGTCTGTACCAACATGACGTTGTGTCCTTGGGCAAGGCACTTTACCCTAGTTGCCTCAGGGAGAATGTCTCTGTATTTACTGTAAGTCATTTCTGCTAAATGGGTATTTATTTATTTTAACCGTTCCTATTTATTTTATTTACTGTCAGTCACTTTGGATAAAAGCGTATGGTAAATGTACGTGGACATCTGCAGCGAATCTTATGCCAGTCAAATTTAGCTTGCGAACACCAGTGTTCGTAATGTAGGCGTTTATCCATTGCATATTTACAGTAGTTCCTTCCTCTTTGTTAGTAAACTTACCTACTACGTCCAAAAAGGGTTTCTTTATTCGTTTCTTCGAACAAGTAACTGCTATTTGCTAGTAGCTGGCAAACGTTTTTTGCAAGGAATCAAGTTTGGAAGTTGCTATGGAAACGGCCTCGCGCCGGCCAGCGAAGTTGGCTGTTGCTGGTTGCTAGGAGACGGCTACGGGGGAGCTGGGTCAAAAAGGACGGCCGGTCGAAAAGCGCAAACGTATTAGGCTCATTATTAAAATCGGATGCTCAAATCTTTTTTCCTTTTTTATGTTTATCGTACTCTGCTTATAACATGTGTTATAATATAATATGTCATGTGTTCGTTTTAGATCAGTGGTTCTTAACCTTGTTGGAGGTACTGAACCCCACCAGTTTCAAATGCGCATTCATTGGTCGTGTCGTCATGAATCATATGAGTCGGATGAGCCGGTTTTAACCTCGGATGTGTGTCTTAACCTATGGAACCCAGATTAAGAACCACTGGATTTAAATTGTCCAGTCAACCACGCCTTTAAAAACCTCTTTGACTTCCTCTCCGACAGTGCAGCTCTATGGTTTGGCAGAGTTTTTGAGGCAAACATTTTTCTTGCTGAAAATGGCCTGTACAGCATACCCAGGAAAGCTCTGCAAAGGTCATTTAGTTCAGCGTGAATCAGAATTATTGACGGTTTCACAGAGCGCCCTCTGACTGTTGTGTTTTGTTTGTAATTCTTTTTACTTCAAAGTTGCAACACAGAATATCTTCAACGGGGAAGTCTGTAACAGACTTCAAATGTGTTGGGAAACCATTATTTGAATGCCAGTGTGGCATATTCTCAATCAAGAATTTCCAGGAGAGTGAAAAGTAGGTCTGGCTATGCTTTCAGACGTGACAGGTAAACACAATCAGCTGAAGTTGATGAAAAGGATTCAGTTGCATATTTTCCTTTTCAGGTTGATGTAATAGGAAAATAACCAGATAGTTCCAGGGCTTTGATTGGGCAGCTATGTGATGAAGGAACCTACTCACTCAGCCCCATAAGAAGTGAACTGAGACTGTAAATGGGGCGAGAGACCCAGCTAACCGGCCACGGGCTGGATTTCCAGGGGGAAGAAGACAAGAACCCAGAGGCTATGATTTATAACTACACAGGTCGGACATGTTTTTGTTCGATTTGAATAATGTCTTCTTTTGATTGTGGCCGGACGAATGACGCCGTTTGGGAAAATCAGCGTCTGTCTTGTTGTCTATGATGCCTCCCTCCCTCCCTCCCTCGCTTGCTCCCTCCCTCCTTCCCTCCCTCCATACCTCCTTCCCTCCCTCGCTCCCTCGCTCTCTCGCTCCCTCCCTCCCTCACTCTCTCCCAGCCTGCCTGCCTGCCTACCTGTCCGACAGTCTTCATATTTGCTATTGTGTTAACCCTGCCATCTGCTGAGCAGTTTTTCTGCCTGTCTATCTTCCTCCCTGCTTGCCCACTGGCCTGCCTCTAGCGGCTCAGCATGACTCACTGGAATGACAACACACACACACAGAACAGCCCAATCCGCGGCCGATTGAAACAGAACCGATCTCCACCATCACCGCGTGCTGCTTCGCTCTCTACCCAGTGATTCACAGAGCCAAGTTTATCCCTTCGCCCCGTCTGCACAGCACAGCGGGGGGAACCGTTTGGTCTCTTTGACCGTTGAGGTAGGCTGGACCCGGCCTGACGGCTGAGAGGATAAATCAATCATGAGGGAATCCCCCAAGGGGAGACCCAGGAGCTCATCCCTGGGATCGAGAGGGATCATTCAGAGTGCTGTTGTTGTTACAAGGCTGAAAAGAGAGCAAGAGGCAAGATTTATGGCTCCATCTCTCCTTGGTTCTCCAGGTATTTCATTTGGAACCTGGGGAGGGCTTTCTAAATTGGGAACCAAGGATGAGACAGACCTCCACAGCGGGGTTCCCCCGACTCAAGACACAGCAGCCGAGCTCTGCCTTACAAGGGTACGAGAGTCAAACCAAGTGGAACTGAGACGGCGAGAGAAACCGTGTGCGAGCGAGAGAGAGAGAGAGAGAGAGAGAGAGAGAGAGCTAAACGAACAAGCACAAAAAGGAAGAGAGACAGGATGAATGAGGACTTTAATGTATGTAGCCCACGGTCTCATTAGGCAGCCTAATTGCTGTTCACAGAAATTGTTAAATGGAACAGTCTGGAAGGTACCAGATCCAGAGGCCTTCTCAGAACGTAAACAAATAGAGCCTGGCGGTTCCGAGCACCTGTAGAGTCTTCGATGCACTTAACTTTTAACTTAACCCACGACAATAAACAGAGCCTTCGCTCCCTGCTCCTGCCGCAACGCTACGGTTGAACCGTTGATTGAGCGGCGAGGAAACACACCCGAGGAAAACGCACAGCGCCTTAAGCGCTTTAAAACATGGCCGTCGCGATCGCGTCCGTTCGCAGTTTACTCAACCCTCCAAACACTCCATTAACGGCGAAAATGAAATGTACACAAAGAATGCGGGCAAGGAGCAGGAGCGACGAAACGCACACGCTACCGTTTCGCTGCGGTCCCGGAGGGAGCGGAAAACCGGCTCGCCTTTGTTCGTTCCCCCGCCGCCCCCCCTCCCCTCCCAGCCGTACGTCTCCAGAACTCCCCCCCGTGTTATTACAGGCCTAATGTCAAATACAGTTCAGGGGAGTTCAAGGTCGCGGGCGCAGAACGGGGAAGGGAGCGGGGAGCGATGGAGGGGGTGACACCGGTCACCATAATGAGCGCCTGCGAGATCAGCCGCGCGCATGGACGTCTCCGCCGCCCGAAATAGAAAGAACTAGAAGCGGGCCTAACAAGAGGAGAACATGACCACATCCCCTGTTTTTAAAGGGCCAGGTTCTCTCCCTGTAATCTGCCGGATCTCTAAGGACAGAGTCAGGGGCAGGAGCGCCGCTTCCTGACTGACTTATGACGAACAAGAGACTTGGTGACCTGTCGTATAACTTTTCTTCCAGAGAGCAATTTACAGCGCACATGTGCTACTTTGTAGAGTGGCCTTGACTGGAGTCGACCGCTAACAAGGTTATCTTGTTCTTCTCCCTCTCACAGGGGTGAGTTTTTATTATGACACATGAATGGCAACAGAATAGGATCGTGGCAGATAATTGCCCCGACTGTGAAAAGTTTCTTTGAGTTATTTTACAGGTCACTGTCTGATGTAAAATCCATCTAGGGTCTACTTTGTATCTGATAGGTGAGAGGGAAAAGGGGAGAGGGAAAACATTAACAACCTGTCAGTGACATAACCAAATCTGGCCTCTTATTGGCTGTCAAATTCGTCGCACGATCCACAGCTGCTATCGTTGAAGTGGGCTGATTTGAGTTGAGCTTGGGGAGACTGAGCTGTTGTTGGCCACTGGACAATTGTGAAATCTTCTTTTTTTCGCTAAACTTGGTCATAAAAGCCACCGAGAACGAAATATGGTCAAGACCAATATATCTACATGAAACAAGGGGAGGTAGATGGCTCAGCTGGTTAAGGCATTGGGCTCATGATCGGAAAGTTGTGAGTTTGATTCCCGGATGTGGCCACATGATGTTGTGTCCCTGGGCAAGGCGCTTCACCCTACTTGTCTCGGGGAGAATGTCCCTGTACTTGCTGTAAGTCGCTTTGGATAAAGGCGTCTGCTAAATGAATAAATGTAAACAAGTTTAATAAAGAAAGCAAAACCAGATACCATTGAAAAAAGAAATTCTGTAACAATGAATATCATTGCTTCAGCTTCTTATGGACAGAGACCTGTAATTGTGGTTTTCAAGCGCTGTGCTTGTATTCCTAGCGGTTGGTGCCAATGCTTTCTTTGGAACAGATGGTTTCTTGTCAAATATAGACGAAAAATAAGATTTTACGAACTTATGGATTCATAAGAAAGCCTCAAGCTTGCATGTGCATGCATTGCAACATGCATGTACTGTATGTTTAGCTATCTGGTGGCACACACAAAAACCTCCTAATTCCTTTTGCTAAAACATGCTTGAAATTCTACGGCGAGTTTTTGTAAATAGCCGACGGAGCTGAACCAGCATTGTAAACCTCAAAATAAATTATTTCAGGAAGGAAGGATGTATTTTTCCAATCATTCAAACGTTATTGATAGGCACGCTCCACAAGCTGGTATTTAGCGTAAACCATTGAAAACATCAAATTCCCCTTATCTGTAAAACTGACTCAAATAAATGAGTCTGTTGCAGCATCCTCAAAACAATCCCAATCGGCTCATGTGACACTGTCAACGAGTGGTATCGCGGTGACCACCACTGTCCTCCCGAGGTCTGTGCCTCCGCAATCAGCATCCAGGTGGTTTCATGCAAGGCTAGGTCACTGCTAATCGGATGGATTCACCAGCTCGTTCTCTTTCTTTATTTCCCTCTTTCTTTTATCTCTCTCTCTTACTTTCTCTCTCTCTCTCTCTCTCTCTCGCTCTCTCAGGGGCGATTTCATCATTTTAAATCCGTTTCTGCCCCCCCCCCCCCCCCGACCAGACCAGTCCTCCTCAGCTGCCGAATATCAGCCCCTCTTGCCTCTGCCCCCCCCCCCTTTTTTTTCTTGCCTGAAGAATAGCAGCTGGTTCTACTATTTTAGTCGTTCAGTCCTCTTAAATAAAAACACAGATCTTCGCTTTCCTTTCTTTCTTCCTTCCCCGGGCCATCCCCCCTCCCCCCCTCCCCTCGTTCCCCACTCTGCATCCATCCCTCCCTTCCTCTATCTCTCGCTGCGTAATTATTATTTTGAAAGTGCGGTCAGCGAAGCTGTCCACCATTTGGCAACGCCTCACTCGCTAACAGTCGGGACGCGTTAATACAGTTTGACTTTTGTTTTATAATCTCTCCTGGAGGAGAGCGAGAGCCGCTCTCTC
Organism: Protosalanx chinensis; assembly: GCA_030340685.1. Lineage (NCBI taxonomy): Eukaryota > Metazoa > Chordata > Actinopteri > Osmeriformes > Salangidae > Protosalanx > Protosalanx chinensis. The sequence goes on along the minus strand of CM059332.1, from coordinate 4,231,994 downwards.
TCTTTTCTGGGGGGGGGGGGGGCTTTAATCGTGTCTCAGGATGAACGGGCTAAGGCGCTGGCATGTGCAGAGTGGGGGGGAGGGAGGGAGGGAGGGAGGGAGAGAAGAACCGGATGAAAGCAAATCGGAAGGCAGGAGAAGCAAGGGTGAAAGAAAGAGGGGAGGCCATGACAGGTAGGAAGGCGAAAAGAGAGAGAGAGAGAGACGACAGAGAGAGAGAGAGAGACGCGGACGTAAAAGGGCGGGGCCCCTCTGTCTCTTCCATCACCGAGAGAGAGTGCTTATGTTGTATGCGCTCCAGTGCTGGCATGGAGAGCACCATCGGTGAGAGGCAGACAGACAGCCAGACAGAGAGGGTGGGTAGGGAGGGGGGGTGGAGAGGCCTGAACAGGCATATTGCTCTTTGGAAATTGTGAGTCGGTCTAGAAAAGTCACACGAGAAAACAAGACTTTCCTTGCGGGCAGACAAGCAACATTCGCAAACATTCGTCTGGTCTGCCGCCGACTACAAATGAACGGCGCTGACGGACGGAGAGAGGGAGGGGGGGATCCCACCGGTCACTTTGAAGTCAAGATTTCGGAAATGTGATATGTTACCGTGGCTTGATGAAGCTTGGTGACTGGACCCGCCAAGGGAGACCCTCAAAGGCTACGGCTTTTCCAGCGCTAACAGCAGAGCCCAATCTGAGAGTGCAGAGGGCTAATCAGGCTGTCTGCAAGCTGCGTGTGAGCTTCTCTCCTCCACTCTGGAGGGAGGCAGGCCTGGTCCCAAGCCTTGAGCCCCAGACCTGGGCTGTGTGCCTGGCCTTGCTCTGGATAGCCCCCCCAGCGGGGTTGGAAGTGCCAGATCCCCGTGGCTACTAGCAAACTGTTGAACATTTGCATTCTCCGGACAAGGGATACATGGGGAGCTGGTTCCCCCCTGGAAGGCTGGAGGTTTAACCGCAAGGCCCACAACTCAGCCCTGGGAACACTCCGAGCCCACTCCCCAACATCAACACCTGCTAACGCGCGCCTGCTGCTAACACGCACCCTCTCTTTCCTTTGACCACCAAGATATCTCCATCTCTCTCTCTCTCTCTCTCAGCTCTCCGCCTCAGGCAGTCCAGCTCTGCTCAGTTTCTCCACAGTCCTGTCGCCGTACGGCGCGTTTCCTCCCAGGAACGCTTCTCACCTCATCGTCGAGCTTTCCCTCCGCCCAGCCTGCCCACTTAAGGCAAAAGCAAAACAGTTATTAATGACCAAAGGTGAAGCTCTTTACAGTTTGTTTGTGTTAGCTCTATTGCCACCTGGTTCTCCTCACGCGTGAGCCACGGCCCGTTTGACAGTTTAACACCAGGGCGGCCAGGACCTTTTCACAACCCTGTCCCCTCCAACCAGGGCTGGCCGTATATCTGCCCGGCTGGAGACCCGGGGGCCCCACGACCCCCGTCTGGTCGATGGATTCGATGTCCCGCGGACAGCGCACAGCCTGCGGGTCTTTATTGGAGATTACCTCACCTTGTAAAGGGACACGACCCATTACAGAATCACACTGATCCTTGTTATTCTCCAGCAAGACGTACCAGGCACATCTCTCCCCCGAAACCTTCGGTCCGTTTCCTCGCTGTTTTTCGTTTTTGTTTCTCCCTCGGTCCATGTTTTCTCGTGTCTCTCAACTGCGTTTCATGTCTTCTGCGCTTCCGTCGTGGCATGTGAGGTCTCAGCGGGCCTCCGATGCGGGCAGGCGAAAACCTTCTGGAACCTTCTGACTGGGAGATGATGATCCTAATAACAGTGAGTCGGTTGAGTTCGACCACCCTGCTCTCCTCCTGACACAGGCTCTTCAAACAGAGGGTCGACAGCTTGTCTAAACACGGCCGGAGATGTGTGCGAGTGTGCGAGTGTGCGTGTTGTGTTTTTTCGGCGAGTTCTGGGCGCCAGGCTCTGAACTGGTGAGAACGAATTCAGGACAAGAAATGGACGGGTTCCTGGTGACTCTTTGATGGGCATCGTCCAACCTTCTGTCATTCTCCCCCAACTTTCTCTCCCTCTCTCCTCCACCCTTCCAGTTCCCTCTGTCTTTCCTTCCGTCCTCCTCTCCCCCTCCGTCCCTCTCCTTCTCTCTCTCCCTCCCTCCCCCGCTTTTCCTTTCTCCTTTCAGCCCTGAGGCCAGCCGGATGTCGGGGTGTCAAAATCTCCACGTCCGCTCGCGTCTCCCAGAGCAGCGTGCCGCCGCCAACGCATCGTATCCGACGGTACAAGGTTGGCCCGGGCCAAGAGTGCGAACGCAACCTCCTCCGCATGGGAAAGTATGGCTTCCATCAACACTGAGGGGTTACATGCGAGCGTTGCAGAGCTTTTCCCAGGGATTTGAGGCCATGTCAGGGCCACTTATGTTTTATGTCCATTTGTCTAAATCTGCTCAGTCGTGTACTGGAAATCTTATTTCCCTTCGCGTGTGTGTCTTGGGCATAGTTGTAAGGCGCGCACGCACAGTATATAATCGTATCATCGACTAGGCTTGTCTTCTCAAGTGTTCAGTGTCACGTTGGACCTTAATGAGCGGTTTACACTGCAGCGAACCTCAACTTGATACTATCCTCAAATCTTTCCTGTCGTTGCAGTCCCACGACGGTGGAAACTGAATATCGAAAGTAACCTCGACCACGGCATCTTACCGTCAACAAACCCAACAGCGTACACGTCATACTGAAAGTGCTTGTCAGGGTCTTTTGGTTAGCTGCTGACAGCTAACCTGAGGTAGAGTTGAGGGGAAAACCCTCAACCGAAGTGGTTCTGGGGGGTTCTCAAGTATCCTGAAGGTCCGTGTTGGGTCCAGGCGGTGTGACCATGCTGGAGGACCTTCGGAGAAACTTTAGAACCTCTGAGTAGGACGGGAGCTATTAATGACCGATGATCTGGCTTCTCCTTGATCCGCTTAACGTCGTCACAGAGGGTGGTGGAGGAGAGCAGCTGGACCAGGAGACTCCTGGTGTTCTGGAAGGATCCGTCAGCCCAGCTGGGCCCAAGCTACACATTCCTACAGAGGAGAACGCCGTTTCTGTTACACACACACACCTGCAGAGAATACCCTGAATTAGTTTTGGGGGGTTTTAGCCGTAGCGAAACAATGAGGAATGTGTTTTTACAGAGAATTGTGCTGCTTTTTGATGTGGGTCAAAGAAATCTGGATTCACTGTACTTGTAGTGGACGTAATTGACAATGTTGGATACCTTTTCTGTTCTATGTAACTTCACAAGGCTTTGGTGAGACCTTGCTTGTTCTAAGCATTCCAAGGCCTGCTGGATCTCCATCCATCCCTCTCTCACTTTAAACACGATGGTTCCTGAACGAATAATTAAGGGTAGATAGAGGCCAAGGGGTCTCCGGGGAAGGCCACAGCGAAAGTTTAAGAAAATACAGGTGGACAACTCGGCGGTCCTTCGGCTAACCTAGTCCCCCTGCCTTCGCTCAACCCCAGAGCCCCCCCCCCCCTTACCTTACCTCCGCACGTCAGAGGAATTTCCTCCGCCGTGGCTGGACCCTCACCCTCCCCATGAACTTTTACCCCCTCTGCTCTCACTCGCACATGCACACACGCACACACACGCTCAGCGTACATCCAGCCCGCGTTCGAGACCCTCCCCGCGCCACGGATATTAGCGCGACCCCTCGGTTGTTATGGTTTCCGCACGCTCTCATCAGCGCCGCCTCTCCTCCTCCGTTCCCCCCGGGGCGAGTGCAGAGATGAAGGGCATCCCCTGTCCCCACCCCTCCCCCCCGGAGCCCTGTAATTGAGTCAAACAGCTCAAGGTAACAGGGGCCTGAAACCCTTTGCCTACAGACGTGAGGTAATGTGTTGCTAATGATCAGCAGACAGACAGCGTAGGCAGAAGCCCAGGGCAGCGGTCCTGCCTCTCTGTACCTTTCCCAACCCCCTCCAGCCAGTCAAGGGCATTTAGCAGGGATGAGGAAAACAGCGGCCCGGCTCCCTGGCTCCGGTGACCAAGTACCGGTGACGGAGTGGGGCTGAGAGCCACATGAAAGGCTGGAGCTGGGAGGTGGGGAGCGCTGGGCTCTTATTCTTACAGTGGAGAGAAAAAGAGAGCAAGAGAGAGGAAGTAGAGATGTGGGGAGAACAACAGTGAAAACAGAGATAGAGAAAACAGAGAGACCAAGAAAACGGAGAGAGACACAAACGGAGGGATTAGGCAATCGGGCTGGTTATCAGAATGTTGTCGGTTCGATTCCCGACGGTGCCTGATGACGTTATGTCCTTAAGCAAGGCACTTCACCCTACTTGACTCAGGGGGAATGTCGACGTATTTGCTGTAAGTCTCTCTGGATAAGAGCGGCTGCTACAGGACTCCATGTAAATGTAGACACGAGAGAGCCGGCCAGATAGAGTGACAGAGAGGGCGAGAAAGAAAGGCCCTTTCATGAGGACCTTTCTGAATGAGATCATATCTCAGCAGGGGCCAGGGGGGCCCCTCTTTACCCCGGCTCCCCTGATCGCAACACTCACACACACACATATACACAAACACACATACTCTCCCTCTCTAATGCGCATGATGTACAATTTGTCTCGAAGCGAGCACAGGACTTATCACATTGAGCTAGCCACAGGATATTGTCCCTGACGTCGTAATTCAGTGCAGTAAATCTGAAAGATTGGAGTGTATATCACGAGGGGCGGTTGAGTCATTTAGCTTGAATGGTTTCCGAAAAGCATCAGAGACCGTGTAGGAACCTTGGTGACATGTCACCGGGCTCGGCCCTGACCAATAACCAATGGTAGCCTGGCTTTTCCACATCATGACCTCACAGACCTCGGATCTGCTTCTCTCTCCCTCTCAATCTCTCCCCCACTCTTGCTCGCCCTCTCTCCCACTCTCTCTCCCTCCCTTTCTCTCTCTCCCTCTCTCTTTCTCTCTCCCTCTCCTTCTCTCTCCTCTCTCTCCTCTCTCTCCCTCTCTCGCTCTCTTTCTCTCAATCTCTCCCTCTTTCTCCCTCACTCTCTCCGGCTCTCTCTCTGCCCTGTGAGTCTGACCCTGGCTTCTTGCTCTCTCCCTCTTTCTCTTTTTCACTCCCTCTCCTGCTCTCCCTCTCTCTCTCTCCCTCTCCTCTCTCTCTCACTCTCTCTCTCTCTCTCTGCACTGTGAGTCTGGCCCTGACTCCTTGCTCTCTCCCTCCAAACAAAGGGCTCAGTTAATATGGGGATTTATGGACGTGAAAATAAATACATGAAAAGGGCAGAGCGGTGGTGATTCAAGAAACGGTACGGTGTCCCTGGCAGGGCCACATTAATCTTGAGGATCCCAGATAAAAGCTGAACATTAATACTCCATATCCCAGGATTCCGAAAGGGCACGCTCGGTTAAGCCATTATGGCGGGAGAGGGGGAGGATGAGGGGGACGGGGAGGACGAGGCGGCGCTTTGATTCGGTCAGCTCTCGCCGGTGTCCCGCCGTAACTGTGGAAGAAATCGCGTGGCCTTCCTCCTCGTCCCCGCTGCGTTGCGGGGGGAACTAAAGTACACAGATGGGCAGGTGGAGGAACAGGCAGACAGGAAAACAGACTAACAAGCAGGGATGTTGACAGATGAGTGGGCAGACAGGAAGATTGACAGACAGACAGCCAGCAGACAGACATGCACGCATGAAGACAGGAAAATAGGTTAAACTTTTTCATAGATTTTCATTGATAATCTGCCTGCTTTCTGAATTCACTTTGTTTAGCTATTCCCTTAATTGAACAATTTCTCTAAGATTAGATTGTATTCAACTTTGTTGTCATTAAACACATACAGGATAACGAAATGCAGTTAGCATCCAACCAGAAGTGCAAAACTAGAGTCAGGTTGCTCAGCGGGTTAAGGCATTGGCCTCATGATGGGAAGATTGTGAGATCAATTCCCGGCTGTAGTTATGTGACGTTGTGTCCTTGGGCAAGGCACTTCACCCTACTTGTTTCAGGGGGAATGTCCCTGTACATGCTGTAAATCACTTTTGATAAAAGTGTCAGCTAAATTATAATCTTATTATAATGATTGAAACTAGCTCCACTGCTAGTTAGTGGAGTTCAATGACAGATGCATTGTCTTAACTAGAACCTACATTTATGCCATGCGTGCACTTTTGTAGACACAGTTCACTGAAAATGCTTTTCCACTTAAAATGTGGTTTTCTCTGACCCCTAACCTTGACCCACTGACCTTAACCCTAATGAAAACCCCAACCTTAACCCACAAACCTCACCTGAATCCTAAAGATAGCCATAGTTTATAACCCCAAAATACTCCCCACCTCTTAACTCCCACCCTTAATGTTTTTGTAAATGTAACCCAAAATCAAACCCTAACCCTAAAATGCCTATAAATAGCACTTTAACTACCAGAACCAAGAATTAACAATAAACCGTCCCCACAACCTAAAACTCTACTTAGTAGACACTCTTATCCAGAGCAACTTACATCAAGTACAGGGACATTCCCCCTGAGGCAAGCAGCGTGAAGTGCCTTGCCCAAGGACACAACATCATGCTGACGCAGCCGGGGTTCGAACCGGGGACCTTCTGATTACTAACCCAACACCCTAACCCACTGTGCCACACGATTCCTCGCTTTATAATTATTGAGGAAACGTCCCGTCCACATAAATATAGTTAAACAAGGCTACACACACACACACGTATTTACCTGTCACCCCTGCTGATAAATGTAATGTATCCCCGTGAACAGTGACAGCAGTCCAGCACACCCTCTCCCTCCATCTCACTCACTCGTTGTCTAAGGCGTTCCAGGAGAGAAACTTCATCTGCCGACACGTGTTTCTGTCCTCCACGCTCCCGGGTCAACGAAGGCTGACTGCAACGCCTCTCGTCCCGCTCCCGAGATCAGAGAGACGACGGGGTCATCCAGCCTGCCGGGAGACGGCAGATCGTCCAGAGACCCTGGGTGGGAAAAACGGCGTGTCGGTCACAACCCATCACCGACAGGCCGTCAAGCCGCGCGAGGCGTGCGTTCCGGAGAATTCTCCCGGTGCACGTCACTCTCTCGGTGACGGTGTTTAGAGTGCTATCAAAACACAGCGCGGGGTGCGCTGAGGTCAAAAACACTAGAACACGGACATAGTCAAATAAACACAGGGCGAAACATTATACAATGGATGAGATAGTGTGTGAAAAAACGACACAGGTTTCAGGGTAATGGGGTTATGGAAAAGCAATCTGCTGCGTCTTTCAAGAAAGGACTTTGACCTAATCACGAAAGGCCGGGAGGGTGGAAGACAGGAGAGCGGAGAGCGGGAGAAAGGGGTTCAAGAGAGGGGAGGACAGGAGAAGAGGGGAGGACAGGAGAAGAGAAGAGAGGAGTGAAGAGAAAGAGGAGAGCAGAGGAGAGGGTAGAGAAGACGAGGCAAGCTGGCCCCAATCTGCTTGGCTCTCTCTGAATCGGAGGTTGGTTCTTTTGAAGTCTGGAAGGAGACACCGAGGCCCCTGAGAGTGGGGTCCACCAGGGCCCTGAAGAACCGGGCACCCCCGATCGTTAGAGCTGCCATGACAGAGGAGGAAATGGAGGCACATTCAGGCTCACTTAGAGCCTTCTAGCTGTCGCTGTGGCCGCGTTCCCACGGCTCCCGTTCCCCCTCCTCCCCCCCCGTTCGCAGGACGAGCGAGGCACTGTTTTCCTTGCGTTAAACATGGATCATTGAGCTTGATGGCTTTTGGAAGGTAAGACCAAGTGAGGCTCTCTCCCTCACTCACTCACAGCCACTCACTTACAGCCTCCCACCCCTCCTTCCCAACCCCTACCTCAAAGCAAGGCATGATGGGCCAGTATTGTGTCCATCCACACTGCGGGGCCTGTTGACAGAGTGCCCTCCAACCTGCTTCCCCCCCCCCCCCCCTCCATCACTCCTAATCCCAATTAGGGAGAAGGAGAGAGTGAGAGAAGGGTCTGGAAAACCCCAAAAGCTCCTCCCCTAGGCTTAAGTGCCTGCTATGTTACCTCTGTCTGACCTCACCCATCACCCACCCCACCCTACCCCCCGCCCTTCCTTGAACCCCCGCCTACCTCTTGTACCCCCCTCCCTCCTCGACCCCTTCCTCTCGACCCGTGTCCCTCTCCTTCTCTCTCCTTCCCTCCGCCTCACGTTCTTTCTCCTGAACTCGCCCCTCTCCTCTCCACATCCCCCCCCCCCCCCCTCCCAGCCTCTTCTGTCCTGTAAAGCCCAGCCTCGGTGCGCCCATCAAAAGATGCTTTGTAGGGGGAAGGAGGAAGTCTGAAGGTTGGACGACCTGCTCCGGACGCGGCCGGGGGACTCGTTTTGGAAGGTCATCAAGCGGGGGCCCCACCTCGATCCCCCAAGGGGCCCCTGAGGAGGACTTCTCCAGATCTCCTCTCGTTAAGCCACTGTGAGGCTCGAAGGTCCTGTGACATCTGAGTTAAACATTTAGGCTGGGCAGCTGGGAGTCCACACTGTTTAATTGAGCCACGCCGTGAGGATAAATAAAACCCTTCATTCGTTTCTAAGGGCCTCGCTTCTCCTTGTTTTGGCTGGACTGTTTGGCCTCTTCAAGCCGATGAAGCTCACAAATGAGACAACTTTGCGGTTCCCTTGTTGGGATAAGTCAACACTTGCGTCTTGCGGTGTGTGATAACACGGACGGTGAGGAAACGATGAATAACTAAACACTTGAGGGGAATCTCCAAAGGATTGTAGAGCAGGATCCAAACAGAGCAACACAATACAGATCTAGAAACGACTCCTTGACTACAGTATTTTGTCCTGTGCCATTCAGAAAACCCTTATGTGTTGTTGCGATTGTTGTGTTATGTTTGCATGCTCTTATAGCTCTTCCCCTGGCACTTATTGGTTCTCACGATGTATGTTTCACAAACTAAAAGCCCACTGTGTTCGGGGTCTATCACGTTGCTATGCTCAGTGACCGATGCTCTTTGTAAAAGCTCTCTCTTGTAAATCGCTTTGGATAAAAGCGTCTGCTAAATGAATACATGTAAATGTAAAACACATTATACATACACAAAGAAGGAATGCGTTTGACGTAATCCTTTAATTAAAAAAATAGCGCAGTTACGAAAAGGAAGAAAACGTTCAAATTGTCTCAAAACCGTATTTAATGTACAGTACAAACAGACATAAGAGAACAAACTGCCGACCAATTCTATGGATGGAAGGTAGATGTAAATCGCCTGTGTGTATATAGGGAACCAGGGGTTATAGGTGCAAGGTGAATCTAAATAGCACAGTACTCTAGTGGCATTAACTAACCAGGAGAAATACTACATCCATTCATGGAATATGCTTCTTATCCTGAGCAGGTGCATAATCAAACAAACATTTCAAAAGTTAAAAAATAGAAAAAAAAGTTATCTAATATCGTCTCAAGAAAGTGTGGAGGGAAAATCGGGGCTGAGTGATAGACAGAAGCAAGGGACAGAGATAGAGAGAGCAACGAAGAAAGAGAGAAAGGAGAGGAGTTCTGGAGTCTTCATAGTGACCCCCGAGCAGGAGATACAGAAGACCTCTCAGAGGACACTTTCGAAAGTCAACAAACACGCTAGAGAACCGCCTCACCTATAAATAGGGCTCAGAGGAGAAGTACAGAGAGGGAGGGAGGGAGGGAGGGAGGGAGGGGGGGAGGGAGGGAGGGAGGGAGGGAGGGAGGGAAGGAGGGAGGGAGGGAGGGAGGGAGGGAAGGAGGGAGGGAGGGAGGGAGGGAAGGAGGGAGGGAGGGAGCGTTTAAACGAGGTATGGGGACTCATCCAAGTCACCTCTCGTTATATAACATGGAACTTGTTAAGCTGGAATCCGGCTACTTAGCGTTTCTGAAATGATTAAATCTGACGCTCCTGACTCTCTATTGCTCTTTGTGTTCAAGGTCTTTTTAGCCAGAATAAAACACAGGCTCTGTCCCAGCCTCATGAAGGAGAGCATAGTTGTTTTTTTTGTGCGTCGGAAAGACAGCCAAGATGTCTGGTACCTTGAATGGCTAGGCGGTATGGCATACTGGTCAGATATTCTCTATTTTTTTCACAGGGAGGGGGACACTCCAACAAGCTGCTGAATTAAAGACATAAAACCCACATGGAAATTAGTGCGGTGTGTGTGTGGTGGATGGCGACATCCCTGAGCCCTGCTTCCAACGCACCTACTCAATCCGAGCGTACAACAGCGCCTTATACAAACCATAACAAGACACCCATATAAAAAGGTATGTAAAATAGCAGGGGGAAAAAAAGAAGACAAAAAAACCTATTAAAATATATTAATTTCTCTTAAATAAAAATCACCCGTCACCCTCGTTGGGGAGTAATGTACCTGACGTTTTTCTCCTGTTCTAACGGTCTAAGGAAGCTTAGCAAAAGCACGGGGGACGTTGCGTCAAAGTTAAGACTGGAGGCAGACGGTGGCCCTCGACTCTCGAGGCTCCTACGAGGATGTGCTCTGCAGACGCATACGTGGAAACCTTCCCACCTTCCCACACAGACGCGGACGCGGAACCATACGAATCCCTTTGATTTCTAAAAGCTAAGGTTAAAAACACACTATGTATAACACGCAACGCCCCCGACTGGCTGGTCCAGAGCGTGTTTACTAGATCCTGACGTTGACCCGGCCCCAAGCGCCAGTCAGGAGCCACGTTGGGGCCCTTGGGAACCTTCCAGCAGGCTGAGATCGCAGTCCAGACGTCCAGTTGCATCCCACAGTTCACTACCCCCCCCCCCTTCCAAACCACCTACGGTATAAAAATCCCTCTTCCACACCTCCCTTAAAAAAATCCTTCCCTTCTTCTTTACGCCTCCTTCCCGTAGGAGGAGTCACAGGGGCCTCCTCAGGAGTGGGTCCAGCTGACGGGGACCCAGTGTGTGTCCGTCTCCACCTTCTTCAACGCAGTCTTCAGCTCGTTGAAGGCCGTGGCCAGGTCGTCGTTGACGATGATCTTTTCGAACAGGTGTCCGTACTGACTCTCCATGAGCTGGGAGGAGACGATCATCTCCTGGAAGTCCTCGTCCTGAGGGGGGGGGGGGGGGGGAACAGGGAGATAAGTGTAAACACACGGCGAAGGATGCGCACACACACACACACACTCACAGACCAGGCACGCTTGCACATGCTCAGCCCGGACCTCTTCACTTCCTCTAATTGGGAAAAGTAAACAAGGAAAGTAAAAAAAAAAAAAAAAAAAAAACATGCTTTAAAAAGGTAAAAGTCGACACACAATAATAACTGACAGAGACGCAGACGAAACAAGTTCAACGACGCATCGTTGACACATGCCGCTTTGGTTTGCGTAACTTAGTTATACTTAGTTATACCGAGTTATACCGAGGCCTGGCCTTTGCTGCCTGCTCAGCACTGGTTTGTAAATCCGTTACCCTGGTTTCGTCAGTGTCTCACCGACCTGCGTGGAGTCGACCGTGCTACAAGGTACATGGCTGGGTAGCTTAAGTTCTTTTTACCGGGAAACGCTGAGCGTCAGATCTGAGGTCGGTAAGGTCGCCCAGATGGTCAAACTTGCGTGAATGTAAAAAAACGTGCCTACGCGTTCATAAACAGGAGCATCAACGCTCGTAAACCGCTTGTTGGCGCTCTCTCTCACACCCGCACGCGCAAATACGCGCGTGACAAGCGCGCCTTTTTGCACTTCCAAACACGCACGGTAAATACAGACACGCTCCCACAACCCTCTGCTCCAGAACGAGCTTCCTCGGCCCAGGAGTTCGTCGAGGAACGCTTCTCGCCGTTTCATATTTGATTTCGTCGCGCCGCTAAATATAGACTCTGGTCCGTGAAACAGAATCCGCAGTGTGGGGTTTGTCTCTCCCCACGCGTCTAGCTTAAAGGATGTCGAGGTCCCTCCGCGACGATCTCACGCACGCTACTGTCTTTTGAGAGAGACGTGAAGGTTTTTATCGCTCCGTGCGTCCTGGGATGAGGGGATGGATGGATGGATGGAGGGAGGGAGGGAGGGCGGGGGGAGAGGAGGGTAGGTTTGTTAGTCTGGGATGAAGCAGCTAAACCTGGATCCAGACTGACCCCACACACACACACACACAAACACACACACACACACATAGTGTCTTGATGCCAGAGTGGAAGGCCTCTGATTCCAACGGCAGGAAGATGGAAAGCTCTAGAGACAGGGCCTATGCTATAGCCGTGCAGTCTTTGGTCAACAGGCGCCTGGTGAAGGAAACGAGATGTTTCTGAGACAGAGAAAGAGACAGGAGAGAAAAAATAGAGACGTATGCTAAAAGAGAGAGAACATAAATCAAATCAACATTTATTTGTATAGCCCTTTTTACAAGCAATGTCAGAGGGCTTCACATATGCCCATAGAACTGCCCCTCAACCAACCTAAACCCTCGAGGAAGACGAGGAAAAACTCCCAGACAAACTCACTAGGGAGAAAAAATTTAAGAAACCTTGGAAGGAGCAATTCAGTGAGGGATCCCCTCCTCCAGGGACGGTTGGGGAAAGTGAGGAGCAGAACACAGGCTAAACAGTCATATCTCTAGAGAGCGTTAATAAGTTGTTGAAACATCAACATAGGGGGCTATAGAGACACAGAGAGGCACAGAGACCCCAGAAATGAAGAGAGAAAAGGAGGTACAGTTCTCCCTGAGGCAGCCGTTTCTGTCAACCCACGGAGAGAGAAACAGAGCTGGAGAGAGAGGGAAAGAGGTCAGGTGAAAGAGTGCGAGAGAGAGAGAGAGAGAGAGAAATGGCGACGTCTGAGCAACAGGTGGAAGATAAGCAGAGAGAGACGAAGAGAGACAAAGAGGCGATGAGATAGACAGACAAATAGCTTAAAACAGAGACCGAGGGAGTTGGAGAAAGAGAGAGTTGGGGAGAGAGACAGAGAGAGAGAGAGAGGGAGAGAGGGAGAGAGTGATGGTGATGTCTGGGCCAGGGGCAGCCCTCTTCATGATCCCTCTCTCCTGGCCCTCAGCCAGGCACCTTGGCTCAGCAGTCAGGCCCTCGACGGAAAATCTGCTTTTATTGATTCCTATAAAATGCACCTGTCCTCTGTATCAAAAAGACATACAAAAAACGAAAAAAAGATTCGGTTCGGCTAAAGGGTCCCAGATTAATTTTTTCACAGTCACAGCTTGGCTAAGGCGACCCAGGTCGGCGTTAGTTTGTTGATGACTTTTTTTCATTGATGACGACGGTCGTTAGCGAGGTCCAGTTCCACGATGTCCGCATCGCGACAGAATAGCAGAGAGCAGCTCCACCTGTTCGGGGGCTTTCGTCCAGTTCGGGCCCCCGGTTGAAAGCGGATACTGCCTGAACACACTGTAGGTCCATCAGTAACCCCTCTCCAGCTCTCTGTTCTGAAGGCTGCCCTGCTAAAACAATGAAAGGACTGTTTCCTCGGCAATACGCTTTGTGTAAAAAATAGGACACTTTATTCGTATCCCAGACTGGCCTGTGTCGTTCTGCAGGGATAGAAATACAGTAGGTTAGGGGTGATATATGACGTAGAACGCACCAAACAAGGTTCTCCTTTCAGGGATTTTGTGGCGCAGATCGGGCGTCTAGCTAGGCTGTCACCGCTCGTTGGGGTTTACAGGGGCGACACGACTGAAATACGGCGCGTCTGATAGGCAGCGAAACGTCGGCGAGGCGAGCGTCTCCGGGAGCCGAATCTGAGGGGGGGGGGGGGGGGGGGGGGGGGCGGCCAGACAGGTGAAAGAACCGCGCTCCCCCCACACCGCCCCCCTCTGTCTCTGACAACTTACTCTGGCGAGGGGGGAAAGCAGAGAATTCCAGTCGAACCCCCTCACCCCTCCACCTCCACCTCCCCTTCCCCCAGCAGGCCAAAACGTGAACTCGTCGAGGGTCGAGGCCTGGTGGTGGTGGAGGAGGCGGTATGTGTGGGGGGGGGAAGTGGGGGGGGGGGGGGGGGGAGTCAGAGGACAGAGGTCATCAGAGGACCAGGCCAGGCCGTCTGCTCTGACAGCTTGGAGACCCCGCTTCCTCTCTCCCGGAGACCTGCTACGAGTTAGGTCACACTCGCAACACACACCAGGGGGGGGGGGGGTACGTATGTGCGTGCGTGTGCGAGGAGCGACACCCTGGAGCGTGTGAGTGAGTGGAGATGACACGCGCAGAGGGAGGTGTTGGAGGCGGGGCGGAGCGTCTGGTCCGGAGCCTGCAGGGGGTGATGGGGAAAGAAGGGCGGGGGGGGAGGGGGGAGGAAGGTGAAGAACGAGGAGGACTCCCCCGCCGGAGACCAACCTGCACCTGCGGTCTGGGCAGATCCCCTCACCACCCCCACCACTCTCCCCCCCCCCCCCCAGCCAGCCCCCTCCCATTCTGCCCAGTCAGACAGAAGATCTTTCAACCGCAACTCTGACACGCACCCTCCATCCATCCATCCTGTCTATCCCTCCCTCCCCCCTGTCCGTCTCATCACGTCACCCCCCCCCCCCACCCCCCCACACCCGACGTGTGGCCTCCTAGACCAACGGGGAGGGGGGGGTTGGCCCAGGCCTGACCCCCCCCACCCCCCGCGCAACTCCACCACCTGCCCCCGCCACGGGAGAGACACGCGAGCCACGGACCCTCGCGGCGAAGCTGGGAAAGCCATCACGGATCACCCCCCCCCCCCCCGTCAGCACGCCACACGCCCACCATGCGCTGCCTCTAATTGGTTTCACGTGGGGGCCGGCTGTGCAGGCAAGGAAAGGTGTGCAGGTATGACCTCATCACACACACGCACGCACACAGGCGCTCACATTCCCTCCCCAGAAATACGATTTCTGTTATTCCAAACGTTGTTGGGAGTGTGTGTGTGTGGGAGTGTGCGTGAGTGGGGTCGGACCAGCGGCAAGACCGTGAGCTCCCCCCCCCCGGCCTATTACCTCATCCACCGCCAGCAGACCCCCCCAACACACCGCCATCAAAACACCTCTGAAACACTCTCACACCGAAACACCCCCTCTGCCTCTAAAACGCAGTCTGCCTCACCTTTCTAGCATTTGGTGCCATGCTAAGGCTGCAGGTTGGATCAAATACAAAAAGAATAACAAACTACGGGAAAAAAGTGATAGGAAACTTCCTCTAACACATTTATGTCAAACTCGTGCCTTCGAGGGCCGAGAGGGTGCAGGTTTTCGCGTCAACCAAGCGCCACACCAGCTGATTTCGCTAACGAGTTTCTCTACTCGGTGAAATCAGCTGGAATAGTGCTTGGTTGACGCGAAAACCTGCACCCTCTCGGCCCTCGACGGCACGAGACGCTTTAAACGCCGGGGTGTCAAACTCCAGCCCTCGAGGGCCACTGTCCTGACAGTTTCGCATGTTTCCCTGTGTTCTGGAGCGCAGTGGCCCTCGAGGGCTTGACACCCCTGCTCTAACGTGTTACGCGTACGATGTGATACAGGGCTCACGGGGGAAGCGTGAAAGGGGAGACGCGGGGCGTACCGTGAAAGGCTTGGCGACCCCCTTTGTCGTCCTTGCCCGAGATGACCTTGGCGTTCTTTCTGGTCTCCCGGAGTCTCTCCATTCCGGGGGGGTTGATCATCACCACGTAGGGCTTGAACTCTGCCGTGCGGAGGTGCTTTACGGTCTGCAACGCACACACACACACAGGCACACACACACACACACACAGTCAGCCAAACAGATGATGAGACAGCGTGCGTGCGTGCGTGCATGTCTGCGAAGGAGGATCCATCTGTCTCAATTGTGAGGAGCGCCCTAGGAGGCTTTCATCGGCAAAGGGAGTTGGGGGGGGAGAGCGGGGGGAGACAGCATCGCTCTGCAACAGAGAGCCAGAGAGTGTGTGTGTTTGTGCGGAGGGGCTGGCTGCAGCAAGTACAGGGACACCCCCGATGGATGTTAGGCTGGATGTTGGGGCTGGGTTGTTAGGCTGGGTGTTAGGCTGGGTGTTAGGCTGGGTGTTAGGCTGGGTGTTGGGGCTGGATGTTAGGCTGGGTGTTAGGGCTGGGTGTTGGGGCTGGATGTTAG
The DNA here is from genome assembly GCA_030340685.1 of Protosalanx chinensis. Taxonomy (NCBI): domain Eukaryota; kingdom Metazoa; phylum Chordata; class Actinopteri; order Osmeriformes; family Salangidae; genus Protosalanx; species Protosalanx chinensis. Next base: position 4,216,007 of record CM059332.1, on the reverse strand, counting down.
GCTGGGTGTTAGGCTGGGTGTTAGGCTGGGTGTTAGGCTGGGTTTTAGGCTGGGTGTTAGGGCTGGATGTTAGGCTGGGTGTTGGGGCTAGATTGATTGATTGATTGATTGATTAAACTTTATTTCAGACATATCAGAAAAAAAAGAACAACAAGAGCATGAAAACACAACACAAAGAATATGTTCAAATGATTTCACAAATAAAAATAAACAAAATAAAAATAAACTAAATAAACACAAAATAAACATAACATTGAATTGATATGCCTGAAAAGGAGTAGGAAGAAGTATAAACTTATTTAATCCTACCCCTTTTCCACAGCTCAATAGCTGTATAATAATTTGTTATATATATATATTTTTTTTTAAATATTTATACAATCGATATATTTACTCGACGCCGTTACAAATGAGGGACACCCCTCAATTGGTCTCCCGAGGATAAACAAAAGTCAAACGAAAAAAAGAAATGAAATATCCACTACATACGTCCATACGAAATACAAAAATACAAAAATACCTCCACCATATGCATCAACACAATTCATACGTCCATATCTCTATATTTGTACAACTCACATATCCATATCCACACATACATATACTTTCCGTCTTAAATCTCTCCCTCATCCCTGTACCTGTTAAAAATCATTGCTTTGAATTTAATTTTGGAACTGAATAATGTTTGGACATTGCTTTAACTCCGTGCTCATACCATTCCACAGTTTCACACCACCAATTGAAATGCTATGATATTTTAAAGTCATGCGTGCAGCCAGTGTCTTGAAGTTTAATGGTTCCCTCAAATTATAACCACCCTCTCTGTCCCAAAAGGTTTTGGGATGTTACCTGGTAGCAGTTTGTTTCTAGCTTTGAACATGATTTGTGCAACTTGATATTCAACCAAGTCATTGAACTTTATGATACGGGGAATGTAAAAAGAGGAGGTTGGTGGTGATCATAATATCCAGCTTTATTGATTATTCTTATGGCTCGTTTTTGAAGTGTGACTAGTGGTAGCAGTGAGCTTTTGTAAGTGGTCCCCCAGACCTCCACACAGTAAATTAGATAAGGTAAGATCATTGAGCAGTAAAGAATATGCAATGATTTGTGATCCAATATATGCTTTGCTTTACCTAGGACTGAGATGCTACGTGACAATTTAGATTTAACATGATTTATGTGAGGTTTCCAGCATAGCTTGTGGTCTATTGTCACACCCAAGAATTTATTTACATACACTCATTCAATATTAACACCATCTATCTTGACATTTATATCACTATTTAATTTACAATTTCCAAACAGCATGACTTTTGTTTTGCTTAAATTCAATGATAATTTATTATTGTCAAACCACCTTTTTAATTTGCTCATTTCAGATGTAATTGACTCCAGAAGCTGCTGCAAGTCCTCTCCTGTACAAAAACTATTTGTGTCATCTGCAAATAAACACAAATTGTAAAATATTTGATGTTTTACAGATGTCATTTATGTAGAGAATAAAGAGAATTGGCCCTAACACTGACCCCTGGGGGACCCCACAAGCAATGTCCAAACAAGCTGACACGTTTTCACCCATCTTTACAAACTGTTGCCTGTTCTGTAGATAGCTCCTCAGCCAGTTTAATACAACCCCCCTGATACCATACCGCTCTAATTTATTAATTAATATATCATGATTTATGGTATCAAATGCTTTTTTAAGATCAATAAAAACACCAGCTGCATATTTCTTTTGGTCCAGGGAATTTGTAATCTTTTCAATTAGCTCAATGACTGCTAATGAAGTGGATCGGTTGGGTCTGAATCCGTATTGGCTGTCAGTTAGTAAATTGTGTTTATTGATGAATTTATTAAGTCTAGCAGCAAATACTTTTTCTAAGATTTTTGAGAATTGAGGAAGCAGTGAAATAGGCCTGTAGTTTGTGAAGTGGTGTTTGTCTCCAGTTTTGTACAGCGGTATGACTTTTTGCAATTTTCATTTTTCTTGGGAATTCACCAGTTTTAAATGATAAATTACAGAGGTGCGTCAATGGCTTTGAAATTCCGTGAATTACCTCTTTGACTATTCTCATATCAATGTCACTATAGTCAGTAGAAGTTTTATTTTTGCATTTATGACAATCTCTATAATTTCACTCTCTTCCACTGCTGTTAGAAACATTGATGTTAGGCTGGGTGTTGGGGCTGGGTGTTAGGCTGGGTGTTGGGGCTGGGTGTTAGGCTGGGTGTTGGGGCTGGGTGTTAGGCTGGGTGTTGGGGCTGGGTGTTGGGCTGGGTGTTAGGCTGGGTGTTGGGGCTGGATGTTAGGCTGGATGTTAGGCTGGGTATTGGGGCTGGATGTTAGGCTGGATGTTAGCCTGGGTGTTGGGGCTGGATGTTAGGCTGGATGTTAGGCTGGGTGTTAGGGCTGGATGTTAGGCTGGATGTTAGGCTGGGTATTGGGCTGGATGTTAGGCTGGGTGTTAGGCTGGATGTTAGGCTGGATGTTAGGCTGGGTGTTAGGGCTGGATGTTAGGCTGGGTGTTGGGGCTGGATGTTAGGCTGGGTGTTGGGCTGGGTGTTGGGGCTGGATGTTAGGCTGGGTGTTAGGCTGGGTGTTAGGCTGGGTGTTAGGCTGGGTGTTAGGCTGGCCTGCAGCAAGTACAGTGTACTCCTGACTTGTGACTGTGCTGGACAAGGACAAAAGACGGAGGTTGGGTAGGGTGTTAGGCTGGGTGTTGGGGCTGGGTGTTGGGGGGTGGGGGTGGCTCTGCTTGAGAGGCGTTGGCAGGGTGACATGCCCGGGCGGGGCCACCAACACAACATCCTGCCCTCGGCCAGCCCAGGGCCGCCATCTGAGCGCCATCCCAGTAAGCCCGCAAGAGAAAACATCACATGAGAGGAAATTGCCGTAATTGGTAATTGCTGCCTCGAAAATGTCCCTTCAAGCCCACGACTTGTAACCCTGTAAGCAGGCGAGGCCTTTAAGAAAGCAAACAGTCCCTGCGAAGAGCGAGATCTGGGGAGATAGGGAAAGACTGAGGTGGGAAGGACTGGATGTAAAGACGACCGGGGAGGAGTGGGAAGTGGAGGAGGGAGCGAGGAGGGAAG